>CAEFZY010007946.1:0-57566 GCA_903066815.1 Brachyrhaphis roseni | reverse complement strand
TATATATATATATATAAAAACAAACAGTTTTTTATTAACTGAGTTTTTATTTTTGTTTAATTGAAAAAGTAATTACGTTCTTTTTTTTTTTTATCAGCATTGCCGCACCGCTCACCATAGTAGCAAATTGTTTTTTTTTTAAACAACTATGTGTACTTACAGTATTAACATGAAAACAAACGAAAATTAGAGTACAGAAAATTGTCTTCATGAGTTATGAGTTCTCCTGCAGTTTCAGAATGAAGACCCCAGAACAGAAATTCAGACATTTAAAAGCAATTCAACTTCAAGTAAACATTTTGCATTACTCTTTACTCCACTTTGTAAACTTTGGAGGTTTTCCTTGACCTCCAAAGTTTACAGTGTGACAAGTATTTGAAAAATAAGACCTTTAAAATCACTCCTGTCCATTTTCCCCTATTTTGAACTTCAATAATTCACCAGCCTGGAAAAACATCAGGACATTTGGTTAGACAGCAGCAATCAAAATTTGGCATTTTCTATTAACTATGTTTTGTTTCTGTAATCCGCCTGTCCTCTCAAACAGCTTTCAGATCACAGTTAATGGCTTTGATCTGCGGGGGAGCCGTTTCCATGGCCACACCAACACAAAAAGGTCTCAGAGGTGATTTCAAACTGTTTATTGAAGCCGTAGCTTCTCATAGTACATCATTACTGCCTTAATAGCACTCAGTGAGAGAACAGAGATTCCTAAAAAGCTTATTGACGCAGCGATGATGACAACCATGCTCATGTGCTCCGCCCCTGAAAGAGAGAGAAATAAGCTTACCCGAAACACAGAACATTAGGAACATTTATTGTAAGTATGACTTGCTAATTAAAATGTTTCCATTTGAATGCAACAACAAAAAAAAACAACCTACAAATTACATCAGGTGATCTTGTTGAAGTTTGTGTCATAATTAATTATGCTAATCTAAGGCGGTAGACTCACAGTCGGACGGATTGCTGGACTTCACCCTCATGTTGACCGTCAGCGGTCCAGCAGACACAACAGCAGCTTGTTTCTCCTGTCTGTCCGTCTGGCCCGCCGACCTTCTTGGGCGCTGCTGGATGCTGCAGTTCTGCATTCAAATAAGGGTCAGCTAGTTTCTTTTAAAGCAAGGCCACAACACAAAAAAAAATTTAAGTTTGTAAATCTCCCGTTTCGCAGAAATAAAGGGGGGGGGAAAGAAATCCTTAGATGATTGGAATACTTAAAAGAAAACAGATGTTTGTTATACAGCATTGGAAAAATCATTTCTTCATAAACTGATTTTAAAACCAACTAAAATAAAAAACTAGCTTGGTTTTAATATGATAATCCTTTAAAAAGTAGTAAGTTTGACATCTTCAGGATCAAATATTCAAATATTTGGCTTGAATAAATATCCAGGAAGTTGTGGTTTTAATACAAGGCTAAGTAAAACCCAGGATGTGGACAGATTAACATGGAGTTGAATATGCCTTATAGTTGATCATAGTTCATAAGGAGAGTGCATTTTATATGAACCAGGGCAAAGCTCTATGCTCAGTGGATTTGATGCCATTATCTGCACAGTCTTACCCGAGTGCAGTCTTCCTTATGCCCACATACGTTGGTCAGGCAGTGGAAGTAGAGCGGTAAGCCTTTGGGCATGTGGAACATCTGGATGGAAAACCTGCTCCTCTGTGCCAGGCCGTTAGCAGAGAGCCACTGGAACGTGTTGTCAGTGGGACAGCTGAAGGGAAGCAGTGGAACAAACAGTCTCCTTAAAATTTACAGTAAGTAAATATTTAAAAAACGCTGTATAGGAGGTAACCTTAATCTTATAGTGCCTCGCAAAAGTATTTATACCAATTTGTGTTTGCAATGTAAAACTGTTCAAATTTAAAAGTATTTTGTTGGATTTCTTTTTTCAATAATTTATGTAATGGGACCAAGACAAATTAGTGCACAACTGAGGTACATGTGGATGATGCATTATCAAATTTTTAAGAAGCGGGGCGTGCTTTTGTCTCCTAAATAAATTCTGGTGTAACCAACTGTGTAGAATGCAATTTCACTGTATAACCAAGCTGTTCTGTGAAGGAGTCAAAGTGTTTGTTAGATAAACAGCAAGCAGGCCAGGGCGAAAGTTGTGGAGAAATTTAAAGTATGATTAGCTAATAAAAGCTTATCAAAACTTAACATCTTACAGAGAACGGTTTACCATCTGAAGATGGAAAAACACATGTGAACCTTCAAGGGAAGGCTTTACACCTCATATGTCAGGCTGGGAAAAGAGGAAATTAATCAGAGGCAGTAAAGAGGAAAACCAACACTGAATGTTTTGGGGTACAAACAGAGCTCTGTGTCTGGAAGGAAACCAGTGACCCTCCTCACTGTCATGCTGTGTGGAGGCTTTTCTTCAGATTTGAGTTTGAACAATGTTGTAGAGACTAATGAGCAAAAACGTCAGCCTCCGTATGTAGCAACCTGCAGTCTTGTCAGTGACACAGCAGTACTCCACCAGACACTACACCAGCGCTAGGATACGGTGGCGTTTTGGCCATATCAAAATTGGTTTTGATACTGATCATTTTTAGATTTCCAAATAAAAACAGAAGAAGAAGAAAAACGTACCCATCTTCAAGAAAGACAGCCTGGACTGCGTCTTGTGGGTCGGTGCTCTCGGTGGCCCAGCAGGACTCCACCTGCAGCAGCACATCAGCGGCAAACGAGCGGTTGGTCTGCAGAGCCACCTGAAAGTACAAGGTGTCCTCGTGTCCCAGCTCTATGGGATCCGCGTAAGCACGGCTGTAAGACTCGTCCTTAAACAAGTACATGGTCAGACCCAGCAGTACCGATGAGTTAAACTCCACCAGGGAGAGTGAGGACAGCCTGAAACCAAACCAACAGTACACGCAAACTCAGATTTGATCTTACAAAATTAGGAGAACACTAGGACGTGTTCCTCACCATTCCATCTTGGCAATGACTTGAGCATTTCGGACATAGTGTCGAGGGTAGATGCACTTCCAGACAACCTTGAGATCTCGCCGGCTGATTGTATGCTCTTTACTCAGACTGATGCTCAGAGTATTTTGGAGCACGATGTGGGTTTTATTCCCCTGGATACACACACGCATACACACTTCTATGCAAACCATTTAAAAACATCCCCCAAAAAAGCAGCATTTGCAGGTTAATGTACACACGTTCCATCATTGAACAATTAAAATGAAATAATTTTGAAAACAAATGTAGTGGCTACAACAGCATTTTCTGCTGAAATGCAAGTTAGTTTGACCTTTTTCTCCATTCCACACCCTGGTGGATGCCGTGAGGTGTTGAAGTGGTACACAACCTCCGTCTCATTCACTGGACACTGGCCGTCGTTCAGTTTCAACTCAAGTTTTCCCCCAAACAGAGAGGTCAGGTAGGCTTTTGCTATTCCACCCATCATAACTCTCTCCAGACACTGGCTGAAAAGTCCTTTATCTGTTTGAGACAAGAGATGCTGCATTTTTAAGCAGGACTTTGATGTCAGCTCAACAAGAAACTGGTCGGAGCTTTGAACTGTACAGTCTGTAATATATTCAGCAGTTTACAGTGTTCAGTGCATTGTGCAGACTGACAGGTAAGTCAAAAGTTTTCCCCTGGTGTATAATCTTTATTGCAACACCATGGACTTAACATTGCATGGAAACAGTCTTTTAAACCTTCCTGGATTGATGGATAGCAACAATTGCTCTTCTTTTGAAACCTGTTTAACCCAGATCTGCAAAGTACCAAAAATCCCACGTGATCTTTTTATCAGGACTTTAAACTATTCAATATAAATAACTGTCATGAGTCAAACCTTCCCTTTAAATATCAGTCAAGAGTTGGACCCATTTCAAATGAAAAGGAAAGTGTTTTTGAAAAACACCAGGAGTCCTGCTATGTACCTTTGCAGACAGGATGTGAAGCTGCAGGCAGATGTAGAAAAGAGCCAACGTCATAGTAACCGTCCTGGCAGACGCACCTGTATGAGCCCAGAGTGTTGACGCACACAGAATTACGGGGACAGAAAGGTTGCATGGACGCACACAAGTTTGAACCTGAAAATACAAAACAAGTCTCAAAAACTGGTTTGACTGAGAACAACATCTTATACGCGAGACCAAGGTAAGCACTATGACATCACTTACCATCCCAGTAAATGACTCCGTTCTCTACACTGATGTCAGACATGTTGAGAGAGCTAATGTGTCTGAGCTGGTCGTCAACTGGCAAGTCGACGTTTTTTGTGTTAGATGCATCAAAGGACCTAAAAAGAACTGCTGTCCTTGCTGGCTCATCTGGAGGTCCCAGAAAATCCAGCTCAATGCGGGCTGGCGGCTCATAGTCCTTCAACAGTTCCTCCAGCTTAAAGGACACACACACATAATCCTTCAATTAAGGCAGAACCATTTTAGTTTGTTGCATATGTATGAAAAATGCTGCTTAAAGTGATCATGTGACTTGGATACAATAATTTATAAACTATAAAGTTCCTTGCCAATGTATTCAGAACCTTTAAACTTTTATTTTAGCATATACAGATAGATGTTGCACTTTTCAGATCTTAGTTTGTGAAAGAAAGATTTAAAAACTACATTTCATTTGGTTCCCACTTCATAAAGTTGTACTACTTTGTGTTGGTCTACCAAATAAAACCTTAGTAAAACACATTGAAGCTTAATTTTGTGCAGTTCAGAAACATGATAAAGTTCAAGAGGTATGAATAATTTACAATCAATACTATCAAAACCAATACCCAAAGGTTATTTATAAGTCTATTGGCTGTGAATATCTAACAAGGCATCACCTCAACAACATATTTGACTATAGTAAATTAACTAAAACACACAAACCTTTTTGTATATATTCTAAGTTACACATTTGTCTCACCTTAGTCTTTAAAATCTGATCCAGCTTGGCTCTAGATTCTGACGGGTCATTCTGTTGATCATCAGGCAGAGACCAGGGAACGACCATCTTAAGACCAGTGTTGTTGAAATCAAACTGCAGCTCTACACAGGGCCCAAAGTAGAAAGTTAGCTTTTGTTTCTAAACAAAGTCTACCTTGACAGGGTTGATGACACCTACAACTGACCATTGTTGTGAGAGGATTTGATGGCCCTCACATCAATCTTGAACGTTGAATTGACTCCTTCAAAACCCAAACGGGATGGTTCAGACTCCCACAGGCCGTTGCACTCCTCCCATATGTCCAGGATGTAGGCTTTTCCTGCCTCCAGGCCTGGAAGAGGCAACTTGTTGTTGAACACACGGCTGCTCTCGATGACGGAGCTGTTCTCCAGGGAGAGCTCGTATATGTAGGCCACCCCCTGCTGATTAGGGAGGCTAGGTGTCCACACAACTGTGGAGTCACTGGCACGAAACCTGAGCTCAGACACACCGCCAGGTCCTGGACAGACAGATTATTTACCGTTTGCAACAAACAAATAACAAAAACGCAAAAAAAAAATGAGTTGCGCCACCTGAATACAGAGGGTGGGAATACAATAGAGTTGCTCAGATTTGTGTTACCTGTTTGAGCTGTGATTGTCCCGACACTCGTGAGCACGTTGTCACCACACACCGCCGCCACCTTGGCTTGGTACTTCTGGCATGGCAGAAGCCCCGCCACAGTGTGCGTGGTCAAGAGTGTGGTGCCCTCCAGCGCCCCCTCATGGTAAACTCTGAACATGGAGATAGACGAGGTGTTCTTTACCTCCCAGCTTAGAGTGTAATTATTGGGCGCAAACGAAGTCTGGTGCAAGAAGTAAATGTTGGAGAAATCTGGAAAGAAGACGGGAACACAGATCAGGTTTTCTGACATCAAAATCATAACTTTTGTGGAAAACAATGCTGGTTTTTAAATGAAAAACGTTCCCTAGAAAGTAAGAGCTTGGTGACAATTATGAGTTGATGTATAAAACAATCTTAAACACAATGCCAAAGCTATAAAGGTAAGGTTTAGGCCAAAGTACATCAATATACGAAGTTCGGTTAAAGATCAGACTTACCAGAGTTTCCTTCATTCATTACCATTCTGCTGTAGCGGGACTCCAACCCCAACTGGCAAACAGTCTGCAGGCCAAACTTCACCCTCACACAGGGTTGCAGGTCGGACAGTGTGAACGTGAAGCTGTCGTCGGTCATCCACAACTCTGCCTCCTTGGTGACATGTTCCGTACCGTTAAGGTAGAAGATCATGAGGAGGAAGACTGAGTACTTCAGGTTTGCAGGGCAGTCCCACGCCAAGGATATACTGCTGCTGCTCCAGGACGTCACTTTGAAATACTTTGGAACATCTGGGTCTAGTGGAGGTGGGGAAAATAGAATGAAACTGAAATTTCTCAACTTGCATATTAAAATACTGTTCTTTTCAACCGTAAGGTCTACATGTTCATACCTGAAATGGTAGAGAGGCATGTGAAAGAGTGAGTGTTGGCAATCTCCACACAGACCATGTAGCGGGTGCAGGAGTCCAAGGCGGTGAAGCGGTAGTGGTCCAGGGTGGTGGTGTCCTCAAAGAAGCGGTTGTAGGAGCCCATTTCAGTGTGGTAAAGGGTCACCGTGTGAGATGAGACATCTTCTGGATTGTTCACCAACCAGGACACCAGTAACATAAAGGGACTCCTGGACTCCAGTTTGATGGGGAAGCGCGACGTATGACCTCAGAGGAGAGAAAATGTTCATTCAAGTGGTTGGCATGCAGAGGTCACATCTAAACTTTTCCACCGCAAAAGCATACTTTAGGGATTGTAGTTGTAACATGACAAAATGTGGAAAACTTCAAGAGGTATTAATATGAACCAATTTTATAAGCTTGACTTTCAAGTCATCATCCTCAAAGTGTTCCTGAACATTTCTTCATACCAACAGCGAGAAAGAAGTTCTCATCATGGTGGAGGAATATTGTGCCTCTTTCACATGCAAACACCTCAGTAGGTTCGAGCAACTCCAGGAAGCCCTGAAGAACAAATACGGAAGTCAATTTTGTCCCAATGGAAGGAGTGTAAACACTTTATCAATGACATTCATCTTTGAACAAACGTAAGCTTAAATATATGTTAGCAATACCTTGGTCGCATTTGCTGGCTGCTCTAAGGGTTTGTGTTTGCCTGTGATTTTGATCATCTTTGTACCTTAGGGTGAAATTGAGAAGGTTCTTACAGGGTACAAGTAATTGATTAAAAAAAAAAAAAAAAAAAAACTTTGGCACTTTGGCTCTTACGTGGGCTGATTGTTAGGGTCCATCTCTGAGTAAAGCCTCCATACTGCAATGCAACCTTGTTTTCTACAACTGGAGACACAGTTACAGATGTAACTCGCCCTGCTTTTCTCATGAGGTTCAATGAAGAGCCGTTGAGCCACAAGTTTCCATTTTGCCTGAAAGAACAAAAATACTTAAAAAACAAGTCTTTATACTTCACAGCAATAACAGTTTCCCTTAAAATTCCTTATGATTTCTTTACATCTCCTATTGTAAATACAAAGAATGCTTAAAATATTTAATAGTTAAATTATTTTTTCAGGAATTTTGGCTAGATGAAGCTTTAACTTTGATTCAGAAATAGATTAACAGTTGGACAGCTGTTGGTCCAACTATTTTAAAGATAAGATGAAATGTGCAAAACGTTGGCCGTTAATTATAAGGAGGGTTTCATTCATTCTGTAAAGCTAAACAAGACGTTCCCCATTGATTTCAGAAAAGAGTACCACTTTAAGCAAACACAATTTATGCTAAATGTAAATAAATTACTGTTTATCAAAATTGATAAAGCTCAAGTTTTGAGAGATCCCCCATCTCATTTTCAAATCATAAATTAAATTCTAGGTTGACAAAAACTCCCAGGAGTATGAATACAGGCGTCTAACAGTAGAAAACATGTACTAAATACATCTTCTATGCAACAACTTTGATTTTTTTATGTTCAGTAGTTTAGTTTAGTTAGATAAAAAGTTCAAGGTCTAACTTAAATTTAAATTAGATGGGCACAACTTCTTCTAAATCCAGCCCCGTTTTAGGAAGCGAAAAAATAAAGGAAAGGAAAGGAAAGCTCCTTGTGACGTTTTCACTGCGGACATTTCAACAACAGTTGAACCGTCACGAGACTGACAAAGACGCAGTTAAAAGAAAAGAAAGTTTCCCGACTGGTGAGTGCATTTTTCTTTTTTTTTTTACAACGTTATGTTGTGTGTTTTTTATTCGCTACGGAAATCCCGCTCCTCGTTATATTTTAATTTATGGCCTACAGTTGGGGCAGAAAAGCTCGTGACAAAACACTCCGTGGGAGCGCGAGAGCGCTTTTACTGCTGCGTCATGAGTATTTCAGCAGCTAGGAGTTTTGCCACAGGTACATTTCTAGTGAGAGGAGCTTGTTTTTGTTTTTTACCCATTTAAAGCGTCCTCCGTGTCCAGCCAACAAAGTGAGAATAGCATGTCGTAGCATCTTCCTGTATTTAAATAAATGTAGACATTTACCAAGTTATTGTACTCATACTGAAACAGAAAGAGTAGGTCCAAACTTACCAAACGAATGAGGCACTAATATAAAAAATATAAAGGAGTATTCCAACGAGTTCCTAAAAACATTAAAAGACATATTAAACAAAAATAATTAGGCTGTGTTTTGGTACTTAAACTCACTCTGAATATGAATTTCCTTACATTTTCTTTCCTTTCCGAGTAGTACCAAACTGAGGACAGACGGGCTGTTAATAAGAGGCAGGTGTGCAGAGCTGTGCCTCACCTGCTTCAGGTTTTCTGACGTCACACAAACAAAAACGTTTAAGAAAAAAGGAAATATGATAACGGAATGGTTTTTTGTATCGCTGTAAATTTCGTTAATAAATACCACAACTTTTAATTATAACCTACGATTTATTTATTTATTTTTTTTACTTTGTTTGCTTTGGGGTGTTTGTGGTTTTGTAGCATTATTTGGTCATTATTATTGTTTAAATGTCAATAAATTTATTGATTATCTACAAGTCAATATAAAAATTATAAATCTTAAAAAAAAACCTTCCACCAAAGCATCTTCAGCAATTTTCGATTCAAAAAAAGTTTGAATAGTCAAACTTTTGACCTTCGAAACGCAGAAATGTTCACGTTTTTTTTCTAGAAAATTTCTGAGATTAATCTCAAAACTTGGGAGTTTTTTTCTATCCACATGACCCTAGTAGATTGTCAGGCTCTTTGTATAAAGCGCAATAAAGAGTGAAGGTGCAACATGAAAAAATAAGAATAATTTGAAACAGTTTGAATGTTTTTTTTTATTTGTTTGCAAATAACACTGTGTTTTCCTTTTTTCATACAGATGACCTCATGGTGACCTCCCAGATTTTCCAGTTTTGTGTTGTGCTACAGGAGACCAATAGATGGCACTGTGTACTTTACTGCAATTTCACTTAAAGCTACACTAAAGGAACCCCCCCAGCCCCACCAAAAAAGATCTCTATAAAATAAAAATGTATCTCACTGAAACAGAAAAGGCTTTTAACAGACTTCCAAACCTTGTTTTGTCCCCCATAAGTCCAAAATATTCCCTTTAGCTTGGATGTATGACTGTGATTAGCCTGGATTAAGCAAGTGAAAGGCCAGTGGTCTTCTATTAGTGGTCTTGGCTTCCATTTGTTCAGAGTTAATTCAGCGGTCAGAGAAGGCACCTTTTGTCTAAAACAGAACCAGGCAAATTACAGTCACGCGCCGCCTGTGAAGAGCTCGAGGATCGCCTCTGCCTCGTCTCATAATTCAAGTCAAACCATGATCTAAGCAGCGAGCCGTCCAGAGCTATAAGAAGCTCCGTGGTGCGATTATGGAGAGCCGGCAGTGTCTGCTGCTGCTGCTGCTGACTGCAGTTACTTTAAGGCCTTGCCTTGGAGAGCTGAGGGGAAGTGATGATGGCGTCGACCCCATCGGCCTTCTGAGAAAAATTTACAGCAGGCTGCTGGTGAGGGCCGAGCCGTTCATCAGGGACTCTGAGCTTAAAGAGCCGAGGCGCCCAGCGGACCCTGCAGTCACACAGCAAACTGAGGGCAGAGCCTGCGCTGATGGGCCGGTGGCGTTTACCAAAAACGGGCAGATCAAGGGCGTTACTGTGGATAAGGCCCACGTATTCTACGGGGTGCGCTATGCAGACCCTCCAGTCGGCGCCTACCGCTGGAAACCCCCGAGACCTGTGAGCCCGTGGTCTGGGGTCTACGATGCGTCGTTCCCTCAGCCAGCGTGCATGCAGGTCTGCAGTGGATCCACCTTGGAGTGTCCTAAGAAGGTGAGAAACGCAAAAAAGTTTTGTTCACTGCTGGGGTACTTTTGTGGGGTTTTAGTGTCTAAATGCGTTTTTCACATTTTCTGAATTTGTTTGCAAATTTACATGTATTTTATTGGGGGTATATGTAACAGTTTGTGCAAAAAAAAAAAAAAGAATGTACGGTAAAACAAATTTTCTAAACTTTTTCCTTCTAAAAATCTGAAGTGTGGCACACATTTGTATTCAGATCTCTTTATTTCCCCCAGGTGTATAAATCTAAGAACCTCCTCAACTTGTTTTGATTCGATTCAAAAATACTTTATTGATCCTAAAATGAAAGTAAGTGTTGGTGTATACCACAATTATTCAAGGTTCTTCAAAAGGTGTGGTAGATTCTAATGGCTTTGGGCAGGAAGGATCTCCTGTAGCAATCTGTATTACAGCACATTTGAAGAATCCTCTGACTGAAGGAACACAGTTTTTCTATGACAGTCATGAAGAAGATGCTCAGGGTTATCCATAAATATAGTACGTATTAATACAAATTAACAGTATACACAAAGTTTGCTTTGAAATGTAATATTTATTATGCATTTATAGCAAATACACATAAGTGTTAAACTCAGAAAAAACAAACTACAAGAAAAAAGAGATGGAAAAAAGCAGGAAGAAAGAGTGGACAGAAGGAATACATGTGAGTTTGTGCTTATTTTTAAATTGCAGTCATTTGCTAGCATAGCTAGAGCTAAATGACCTGCGTCCCTAACAGGTCAGCGAGGACTGCCTCTACCTCAACATCTTCGTGCCTCTGGATCTCAACTTCACCTCCCCTCTGTGGCGCCCCCTGCCTGTCATGGTGTGGATCCACGGGGGTGACTTCATTGCCGGCTCGGCCTCCAAGCCCGTGTATGACGGACGCTTCATCAGCAACTTCACTCGCACGGTTGTTGTGAACATGGAGTACCGACTAGGTGAGGAACACTGGTGGTGTTTTAGCACAAGACGTTTCTCCAGAAATGTGTAACACTTTATGTGAGCACCAGAAAGCAGGAGAAATGAGTGTCTAATTGGATTAAGAGGCCTTCCAGCAGGCTGGAAACGGAGGCATGTGATTGGGTCTTTGGAATTCGGAGGAAATGAGCGTCTTGCCTAAGTTGATTGTGGTTTTGTTTTTTTTTGCTGATAATACAAACTGGTCTCTGGTGGAAGGGGCGTTTGGATTCCTGGTGTCGGGTAAAGATCCTCTGTCCTCTGCTACCGGGAATTATGGGATCCTGGACCAGCAGGCGGCGCTCTTCTGGGTGCAGCAGAACATCGCAGCGTTTGGAGGCGACCCTAGCAAGGCAAGCAAAAATGCACACGAGCAACACACCAATGGTTGCGTTGGGCAGCCTTCCAACATAAAATATTCGTAGCACTTCACTGCAATGTAATCTTCTGAAATAAAAAGTCACAAATAAGCATTTTTTAAAAGAAATAAACAGGAACTATTCTTTGTTGTTCATATTGAAGGTGACTTATTGTGCTTCCTTGAACAGATTAGGGTAGACAAAACATGTTTGTAACATTTATTGCACAAAATCAATCTTAGATAATGAGATTTTAGTCCACTCAGTTCAGCCTGTGTTGAGCTTCTTTTAGAATTAGCTGATTGAGGGGCTCTGTCACTTTAAATGCAAATAAGCTGCTGCTGGCAATGTTTCCCTCAACTCAACGTTTACGCTCACATGTGAAAAAGAGTATAAACGGATGCACAATTCTACAACCGTACATGTTCGAAAAGCAGAAGTGGAGCCTCCAGCACAGCCACCAAGAATGCAGCAAGTGGTTTCTGGGCGGTAAGTCATCAACAAAACACTTGTCTTTTCCAGCAGCCATTGTACAGCAGTAAAACCAGCTGACCAAATGTGCTGGAGCTCCACTGGGGTTGCTAGGTGACAGTATGACTTAAAAGTTGGCAGGTTTTTAAACCAGCTTGTTTTCCGGAAAACATAAAAACATATGGATTGGGGTTTTTTTCAGCACTTGGGTTGTTTGTAGAAGCAGTTGATACCTGAATGGAAAAACAAAAACGTGCAAAACATGAACTTTGCATAATAAGTACCTGTTAAATATAAAGCAAATAGCCTCTCAAAATCAGAAATTGGCTGAAAACTAAACACAGCATATACAAAAGGACACTCTCGCCTCTTTTTGTGGTTAAGGTTACGATATTTGGAGAGAGTGCTGGCGCCCAGTCGGTGAGTCTTCACTTGATGATCCACAGCAGCAAACCTCTGTTCAAACAAGCCGTCCTGCAGAGCCTGCCCTTTTCCATCCCACTCAAGACCAGGTAGGAAACCCACATGTCGAGGTCAGCCGTGCTCTAAAAACAGAATCTGATGCCTTCGCACTCGCTCAAAGGACTCCACGATGCACCTAGCCCTCTGGGCGTCTTTGGCACGCCTCCGGATAACTTCAAGCTGCGGACTAATTTAGTTCCCCCCCGTCTCTTTCCCAGACACGACGCCCTGAGGCTGGGGAAAGACTTTGCTAAAGAGACCAACTGCTCGGCGAGCGACTTCGTCTGCCTGCTGTCTCTCGCTCCGCAGGCCGTCCTGGCTGCACAGATGAAAACAAGTAGGGTGCCACAAACCCCCACCCTCCCACCACCCGAATTTAGAGCTGCCCACACACTTACATAAGTCAGACAGCAGGACGTGGCGTGTCTATCCGGGAAAGATGATGAAAAGCTTTTATTTATCTTGAGTTAGAGGAAGACAAAATGGGCTAAAGTGAACTTTTAGCCCCTAAAGGAGCTGTTTGATGGGTTTTACTGCCTCACAGCAGAAAATGAATGTCATCCATCTATTGGTTGGCAGGTTTATTGATCAGTATCTTTAAATCCGGGATTCTGCTCTGAGGGACAGTTTTCACTATTACTTTATACAAAAAAAATAGAGAGAAAACTCTCTGTTTTATTAGCACCTTTAGCTGTTTTCTTCAAAGCAAATTCAGAACCACACAGGTGTTGCTGGGGTCTTTGTAAAAACATGTTTCTTGTTATATCAGTTATCTTGTTCTATTTATTTGGAAATGGAAAGAGTTTTAAAATAACTGATGATTAGTTGATTATTTTTTGGAGGGTCAAAATGCCAATATTGTGGGAGGTCAATAATAATATGTGGAAGATTTTAGTAGAACAGGAAAATATGAAGCTTAAGTCAAGAGATTGTTATGAGCAAAGTGGTAAGTTGAGTTATTTGTTTTATTATTGATGTAGCTTAAAAGAGGCTGTAAGAAAACATCTTTAAAACCCAGTTAACTAATAAGAAGCCATCTGATTAGTCGGTCACTCATCCAATCAGACGAGTAGATTTGTCATTGTTTATTTAATTTTTTTTCCACCGTCGTGCTTGTTGGGCTTCCGTAGTTCAGAGTGATAAACGCAGCCATCTTTATTTTTACAAGAATGTTTTACAGTTTGTATTCAGTTGGATTTTGTATTATAAAAGCAAGTTTTGGGTAATATTTTCTGTCATTTGATCATTTTGAAATCAAGAAAATAAATCGATTGAAATTGGACATCAAATTTGGTATGAAAAAAAAAATCAGATTTCATTTTTAAGCTATATTGCCCAGCCATACCTCCTGCTAATAAAAATCTCTTTTTAAAAAAATTCAGAACAGTAATGTAGTTAGTTACACTTAGCTCACTTCCAAATCACTATGGTATTATTTCCATTCACAGGCTCTAAGGTCGTGAACCCGTTCAGGTTCCTGGAGGTTTTCGAGACGTGGGGCCCGCACATCGACGGAGAGCTGATTAAAGAGCAGGCCATCGCTGCCTTCCAGAAGGGCGACTGGCAAAAAGAGAAGGCGTTGCTGCTCGGTGAGACAACAGCAGCAATTTCTAATGTCTTATTATTTTTCATCCTGCTTCCTACTGGACTCCCACAGGTCCTCATTAAAAATAAGTCGATTGCAAGGAACTCTAAAGTCGGTGGCATTCTTTTGGAGCGACAGTGCTGCAACATTTGTTCCTTTGGACTGTTTTCTGCTCTGCAGGAACGACCTCTGAAGAAGGAGTGCTGTTTGTTTACGGCGTCTTCGGCAAGTCGGTGTCTGTTGTGGAGGCCACCGTGTACATCGCGGCCATCTTTAAGCAGCACTCTCTGAGGATCCTGCACAAATACCTGCCGCTCTACAAGGAGGCTGACCGCCGAAACATGCTAACACAGGTAGATGAGGCTCAACTAAATCCTCTCTGTAAGCAGTTAGAGAAACCTAACTGATTTAACACTGACTGGTTTGGACTTTCCATTTGCATTCTGAAGAAATTTAAAGATAAATATTTTAGCTAATCCACTGCAGCTGAATCCAATGCGACTAGATTAAATCTAGTTATAAACAGCATAATAAAATATTGAGAAAAAATGTAAATTTCAATGCCTTGAAAATCTTTGCATTTTAATCCCAAACGTGTATTTTAGTGGGATTTTATACAACACAAAGCGATGCAGGTTGATTGTGTCACAGCACATGGTGAACCTTCATCCCCGTCTTGTTTCTGAGAAGAAAAAACAGTGATCAGTTGTTCTCTTTTGCTGCTAAAATAAAGTAAAAACTTACAGCATTCTCCAGTAGTCAGCAGTTCGGACTGTCTGAAAATGGCCTGCAGTGGGCGCTGTAGCTCCAGCTCTGCCGCTCCAACATCTCTAACCTTGAGTGACAGGCTGTGCTTCTCCCCCTCTCCATCATTTGCATGGATGAAGCACGCAGACCACCTGAAGCCAGGACGGCTGTCTGCTTAAGATGCAACCCTGACTGCTGCGCTAAACAGGGACTCCATTCTCATGCGGGTCCTTGGTGACGGGTGGGATCAGCTGTGGAATCACAGATCAAGACCATGGCCTCACCAGAAGAGGAGGCACTCACTGTCACTACCAGAAGAGAGTTGGATAAAGACGCGGCATTTCAGAAGCGTCCAAAGTCCGTGAAGTTAGCAGCTTTTATTCAAGTATTTTCAACTCAGATTATTTATGTCACAACTACAGCAGGAGAAGACAGAGATGTAATGCAGCATCCATTTTAGTTCCAAATTCAGTTTGAATGAATTCAGTTTAATCTAATCCAATTTAAGATTCAGATTTATGTAGCAATGATTTTCAGTGAATATGAATCATCATCAGAGTTATGTTTTTTAGCAGTTCGGTTAAAAAAGGGAAACTTGTTATGTTCATCCATTATTCAGACTGAGATATTCCACTGTTATTTCTACTCATTTTGATGACTGGCTGAAATAAACAGTGGCATTTCTTGCTGTTTTTGTACAGACTTTTTCCTTCCACTAAACTTTTCACAAATATACTTGGATAAATTGCACAGCAAAATATCCATATTCTTTAGCAATTAACCTTTTTGGATTGATCAGATGTTTTAAGAGCAGATTTTTATTTTTGCTTTCATTAGGTGTACAAATAAATCAACCGAAAACAAAAGCACTCAATCTGTGTGTAACGTAGCTATATAATGAGTTTCACTTTTTGAACTGAATTAACGGAACACATCGTGTCTGTTCCAATTTATTGAGACGTACCCGTTATTCTAGATTTGCAATCCGAAGTCTAGACTGCGACACAAATGTTGGCTTTTTCATTTTTAAATAATAGTGCGCTGAAAAAGAATTCAAAATATTTGATCCTTTATGAAGCAAACCTGTCATTAATAACAGCAAGCTCTGCTCTGGTGGCAACACAATATTGCAGCACCCATTTCCATTTACTAAAAAACTCCCCCGATGAAATCAGAAACCTTAAATTAACCCAGAGTTTGGTTCTGCACGTCTTAAAACCTAAAGGCTGGATTCACACCTAAAATTATTCAACTCTCCACTTCACTTTAGGGTTATTAGCAAATTTCAGATTTTTTGGTAGGTCTTTTCAATAAGCAAATTAAACATGAGCTAGTTAAAAAAAAATATTGCTTTAAATAATTACCACCATCTAAAATCGCTCAAATTCCAAATGGAGGATGTGGAGGCAATTAAAGTGAAATGTTTATTAGCTCCACTATCTGGACTGTTTCATATAATATCTAATTGTGTCTTAGAAATATAGTAAATTAGAGAGAATTGACCAAGAGGTTCAGAAAACATATTTCTATCTTCTTAGATTGCTTGTTTAAGACAAAGGATCCAGATGTTTTGTCAGACACAGATGAAGTTCACAAGTCTAACGTTAAAGGAACAAAGGTTACGCCACCTGGTGGCAGAGACAGGAAGCAAATCAGTTGTGCATTTGTGAATTATGAGACTGTTTTAGCTCCATAGAGATTAGTCTCAAAACTCCTCGTGCACTCTTAACCGGACCTGTGCGTAAATACAGTTTTGTCTGTGTGTATCAGGCGACTCATGCGTATTTATTTAAAATTTGTAGGCGTAGGAGAAGGCTTGAATTCATAATGATCAGATTTGTGAGGTTGAAGTTAAAAAATTTGAGTGTAGAAATTTAACATTTTGTAGAAACTGTAGTTGTGTGTGTGCACTTTTGTTTTGTATTAGTAATTTCTTCATATTTGTGTATGCATTTGACCACATACTCACAAATACCCGGAGTTATGCACAAATTTTCTTTTTAAGGTTTTTTACCTGCTTCACAGAAACAACTATCCAAAGTTACACACAAAGATGCTTACACGGATTACAAATCCAGTATCTCACACACACACACACACACCCCCACACACACACCCCCCCACACACACACACACACACAGGCATTTTGAGACTATTTTCACTCCATAGTGTCTGTCCATCAATCACACTGACAACCGCAACAGGACATAACAGCAGAAAGTTACTACTAAGAGCTAATGATGCTCGTCATAAAGGAGTTTAGGCGGTAATCTTGAATTAAATATGGCATTATGTATTTTGCACAGATTATAAATTGTGTTGGATTGCTTAATTTCTTGCAAACCGCCGCAAGTTTATTATTTGACCAGCATCGCTACCTCTCAGCCTTATGTCTACTTTGATCACATCTCCTCCCCTATGTGGGTTGGTATTCCAGCATTTTCTGTGTAAGAAGCAGTGAGATGGTCATGTCTCATCTGCGCATATAAGCCCAGTCCGTGTGATGGACCTTGATGTTCTTTAGCTTTAAGGCTCAGACAGAGTCAGTTTTCCACTGGAAGAAGTTTTGTTTCTCAGAAAGACGAGACTTCTATCTCAAAGCTGCATACTTTATGTCTTCAGAGAACCGAGCACATCAATTAATCATGATTTCTGTACCAAAATGATGCCCCGACTTTACACAGCCCGACAAAATATGCATTTCTATTATTCAGTCACACTTGGCTGGTCAGTAAGGACGTTGGAGCTGCAGCCAGAGCTGGCCCCACTGCATACTCCTCATGTTAATGTGAATAAAGGACATTTCTCCACAGGAACTCGGCTCAGCACACTCACTGGCTAGAATATGCATTTGAACGCCATGAACCAAGTGTGACAGACTTTAAAATCTATCTGTACATTATTAGGCATATTTTACTCCTGTACATGTGATCTTGCCTAACTTTGACCGCAGCATCCGATGTGAGTTATGGGATGTTCTGTACCAGACACACTATGTAATACTTAGAAACGATTTCCAAATGATATATAGAATAAAAGTTGAGAAGGGGAAAGTAACGTCTGTAGCCTGCAAACGTTGGATCCAACACCCGCCCTCCATTTCCCTCAACACACCTAGACAAAAACTAGCAACCAGCTAACTAACATGCCACATACCGTTTTTGCATGAAAAAGTAAATCTTTGGAGCTCTACCAGTTACAGAGCTACCAGTTGGGTCCCTTGGTAAGGTTTTACTTCCACTTCACAATAAGTCATTGCAATGTTGGTCTATTTCAGAAAATCCAATTAAACTGCTTTGAAGTTGTAATTGTAATACACAGTATGTTGGCATGGATTAGAAGTTTTTTGTGCGAGAGTCACTGCCACTCGAAGGCAGAGGGGGAGTTGTTACATAACACCACAAACCCACTTGATATCAGAATCCAGGTGCAGAATGTGCCTGTTCTGAGTTATTACATTTCATCTTGAGACAGTTTGGAGCAGACATGAGCCTAATATGAGAAAAGAGAGAGGGTGTTTGTGTTTGTGTGTGTGTGTGGGTTTGTGTTTGCTTTTTTTCTAACTTTTTACAGGAAGCCTGTTTGTGTTCAGGTGTGAGATGTGCAGCTGTGTGGGCGCAAGTCGCACACTGCCCAAAAAGACACACTGGTTTCCAGGTAACAGGCAGGAGAGAGGAAGTCTGGTTTCACTTCTGTTGCTTTCCTTTAGGCAAGAGGGAACACCCGATTTTTATTTTTTATCTCTTTGCCCCAAGCTCATCTTCCCGTAGAAATCCCACTAATTAGTTCTGCTCACACTGTAGTCCGTGGAAGAGCAGTGATGCTTAAACTGATGGACTTTTTTTTTTTTTGCCCAGATGCTTTAATAATCAATAGACGAATGCGGGGCGTTTTATTCCCCAACTTGAAACTGATCTCAATGTGCAACAAGCAGGATGAGAAATTAAAACCCTGAAATACGGTCAAACCATATTTTAATTACGGATTTGTTACCATTTTAATTGCGGCTGTAAAACAATAAAATAAAGAGCAAATATTTTTGCACCTCTTCAAATAAAACATACAAAGCAAATAAATATCTAGCAATAACTGGGCATTTGCTGCATAGTTCAAAAATAGTCGTACCAATGATGGGTTGAGTGTAAAGGACTCTTTCATCTTAACATGTGTCTTTTGTATAAAATATGACACTGTGCATTCTTTTAGCAAAAACAGAGCAATTTCTATAGATAACTAAAAGTTCCACAGGAGGTTCTGAAGCATGCTAATTACCCTGATTAATTGGGAACAAGTGTGTTCATCAAGTCTCCAGGTGAAACAAAAGAGAACACAACACAGGGAAATATCAGTATTATGGAGAAAATGAAATAATAGAACATGTTACTTTAATATGTTAGACAAGCAAGACAGAAAGAAGATCTATGTTGGATGAATTTAGAAAAACTTAAGCAACATTTAATTGAGTAAATATACTACAGGGAAACCCAGAAAGTAAAAGTATTCAAATATTAAGTAGGTTTGTGTTAAAGTTCTTAGAGTTTCAGGGGGATCTGTCAAAAAAAATGCAACGTGAGAGGAAGTCAAGTGACATCTGAAATGGCCAGGCTGACAGTGTGAGAATCCTAGGTTACCATTAAGGCAATCCTGAAGAATGGAGACCAACGTCATGACAACGTTCCAAAGCAGATAAACCAGCGGATACTGTATACTTATGAAGTCTTTGGATGCTGAGCAAGAAGGAAGTCGTCACTTAGCATTTGCAAAAGTACCATGAGCATGAATTCAAAAATGTGGTCCAGCTGTCCCAGATATAACAGCATGTAGAAAACCCTGAAGGCGTCCAGAACTTAGAAAAACCATGTAACTGACAGAAGTTTGGATTTTGTCAATTAGATTTACTCAGGCTTTTTGTGACATTATGGTGACAAGAAACTAAATTAATCATAATGCAGCACCTAGTTGTGGTGAAATCACTTATCTGAGACCATTTCTCATTTCAGATAGTCACCGATTACGTCTTCCTCTGTCCGTCCAGGAGGTCGGCGCGTGCCGGAACAACAGCTGGCAGTCATGTATGGATGTACGTGTTTGACCATGTGGCCTCAGACCGCAGCGTCTGGTCCGGTCTCACATTCTGCTACGAGCACGTCTGCCACGGGGCGGAGCTTCCCTTTCTCTTCGACTCTGCCCCGGTGGCCAACTACTCCTTGACCCTGCCTGAAAAGCTCCTGTCTAACCGGATGCTGTGCTACTGGGGGGCTTTCGCACACACTGGTGACCCATCGTCCAGGGTTCAGCAGACGGTTTTCTGTCACGAGCAACGTCTTCCCGTTTGGCCACGCTATTCTGACACCAGCGGCTGGCTCGTCATGAACCTGACGGTGCGGTTGCATGCGCAAGTCGGAGCCAGAAACCATATATGTGACTTCTGGGACCAGCTGGGTATCTATTAGCTGATTTCAGCTGGTAGAGAGAGATTAGGTTGGGTCTCAATGAACAGCATTTCCAAATTTTACAACTTAGGAAAGAAGTCAAGAAACTAAACTTGTTCAATGAAGATATGCAAACCTATTTTATCGTCTCTTCCGAAGACTTTGATAATGAAAATCACATGAACAAGAGAGAAGAACAATACAAAGAACTTCTATAAATCTGTACAAATGTGCAGGGATGCCATTTGTATTATAATGTGTGGTGTGCCATGGTAACTTGACTCTACCATGCTAAAGTCAACATACAATAGGTTATAAACTAGTCAAGTAATTTTATGCAATGAAAGTAGTAAAAATGCAATGGTTCCTTCTATGCAATAAAACATTGTCAGGATAAGGCTTGACAAACAAGAAGTTACAGACCTTTAAAAGTATAATTATTAGACAATAGCTTCTACTTTGTCAATTAGATTTACTCATGTTATTTCCTGTATAGGAAGAGTTTATTTTTCTGTCTGACATGAAAGAAAAATAAACTCTTTAGCATAATTAATGAAACCTAGTGACAGTATCCTGCACCAATCTGTGGTATCCGATCCTTGACATTTTCCAGAGGGGGATAAGACCGGAAGATCCTTCGACTTATGACCATGCATCTTTGACGTTTGTGCTTTAAGCTACACCAGCGTTTCCTCTTTTTCACTCAGATAAAACAGACTCCAACACATTTGCCCCGTTCTCATGGAACATCTTTGTTTAATGCCTACCCCAAGGGGCTGACACCAGAAGAGCCGTGAAAACCCCCCAAAAAAGACAACATGATTCATTCATGTGGTTCTGTTGGCATCATCGAACCGTGACCTTCCATGTACACAGGAGTGGTTTGCAGCTCGGATGAGACTCAGCTGCTCCTAAAATATTCTCTATATGTCTGGACTGAGAAGTAGAAATGAAGACGGAAATCTTTTCTTCAGAAGAAATCCTCCAGGCCTGGCCGTTAAAATATTTGACTCTTGTGTAAAAGTGCAATAATTTTTGCCAGTCATCTCAGGAAGGGCATAGTGTGACATATTCCGAACCTTTGCGTCTAGTCATTTTGATGACTCTCACTTACCGATAATAAAAGAAAAGCAAAATTCACTGTCACAGAAAACCATGACAGAAGGCGGCAGAGAAAGATGGCTGACTTCTCCTTGACGTTATAAACTGACATCCATGTTTCCCTAAATTCCCTGGTGGATGGCCAGGTTTGATGGAAATACAGAAGTGGGGAGTACCATGCATAGATCCGACGGTTCGTCCGTATATCAGCCAAGAGATTATCCTCTCCCCAGACTTTCGGCTGGAAGACTTCTATAAACTCAAATGTATCTTTAAAATCCATTTTACTCGTGTTTGCTTTCTGAAGCAACATTTATCTTCTCAAATACACCAGTGCCTCCAAAAAAAAGGACAAACTTTATTCCAAAAGACCTGTTTGTGAGCTAGAAGTGATAGCCTTATGGAGAGGAAAAAAAGAGAGAAAGAAATCAAACAGTATTTTTCTCTATAAAAGGAAAATCTTGTTACCCTCAGAGCAACAGCAGCTATTCCCTCTTTACCAGCTGACTGTGTTTGGAAATCAAATATTCTCTTTGCACGAAAGAGAAAACTTTAGATGTTTAGAAGTTTTGACAGTACTGGGCTACATTACAGCTTTTCTTTTTTTAATCGGGTAATTAATGAAGAAAAAAAAATCTTGATCTTTGTATGGCTTTGATTTGAATGCTGTCTTTGGGCATTTTTTTTCCCCCCACCCCCGTCTTTCCAATTCCCTTCACACACACACCAACACGGCAACGTCGCAGTCCGTGCTTATCCAGACTTGGCAGAGCGTGCCCACTACTTGTCAGGAGGTATTGCTGATGTCAAAAAGACCTTCATTCGCACAGCTTTTTGTTTGCTGCAGAGAAAACACAGCGAGGGGCCCCCTCTGGGGAAATAACACACCATCTACAAATCCCACGTAATGTCAATAGTTCCACACCACTATGTTCATTCATGTGTCAGGCCTCCAGAGCCGGGCAGCGGGGGGACCTGTCAAAACATCTTGACAAGGTAATGGAAACAACCCGCATGTTAACTTGCTCTGAAATAATGCAATCCTAACCTGATGGAGTCAATAAGCACGCTGTCAGGAGACGCACCAGGCCCTGCGGCGGCCATGTTGGATGCCCACGGCCAGCCTAGAGACAGGCATTTAATCGGCTGCACCGTCTTAGGAGGACGCGGCGTGTTAGCTACATCCTTTATGTAGTCTTCAAACAGATGGGATGACAGATGTTTCTGTCAATCACACGTTCACTCACAGTTTCTGTCATTACTTGTTGCAGCGATTTTTTTTTTTTTTTTTTTTTCCCCCCCACTGGTTGACACTGAATCAGACTAAACATGTTCTTGTTTTAGGTCAGTTAGGATTACTAGATTTATTCCCATTAGCTAAACGGCAGAATAATGTTCACATTCATTTCTTTAGTAGTTGGAAGAATTGCTTTAAAGGGCAATATTGTGTATTACTGTACATATTACATGTAGTTTGACTTTGTAATTTAATGGTTTGAAATTGGGGTTAAATTACATTTATTTTAGGAGTTTACAAAGGCATTTTTGCCCACTAGGATAAAATCATAGTAATCTTGGAGATGTGTGCATTTATTGTACCATTTATCATTTATCGTGATAAATTTCTTGTCATGATGTAATTTTTGATTTATTGTTTTCACGATAAATTAAAATTATGTCTAATATCATCAAAACTGTCCATAATGTTGGGATTGTTAGTTTTAACAATAGAACCAATAAATATAAATAAATTTGCCATTACCTACAAATTGTCATTTTTACCATTATCACAATAATACCACAAAATATTGTGGCAAAGCTTTTAGTCCATATTGAAGTTTACTGAAGTCAGTAAACTTCTGACTTCAAAGATATTGACGAAAAATTCAATAAGCAATAATCTCCCATTATTCTGGAAACCAACAAATGAGATGGTTCCCATGGAGTGCCTCTGGACATACGTCACACCCCACTTCAGTGACGGCCTTAAATACACTGCTCAAAAAAATAAAGGGAACACTCAAATAACACATCCTAGATCTGAATCAATGAAACATTCTCATTGAATACTTTGTTCTGTACAAAGTTGAATGTGCTGACACCAAAATCACACAAAAATCAATCAGTGTTGCTTCCTAAGTGGACAGTTTGATTTCACAGAAGTTTGATTTACTTGGAGTTACATTGTGTTGTTTAAGTGTTCCCTTTATTTTTTTGAGCAGTGTATATCAAAGAAGCTTTTGGGCATCCCAGATTATTTCCTAATATCTCCTCAAGGGGAATACTTAATCAGTTATGTGCATCGACGAAAACGTATCATTATCTTTGGAGATGAAAGCGGCTTTTACGGTGTCCAACTCCACTGCTACCGGTTCGTCTTTGGTCTTTTACGGTTATGTCTTTGGGCCCAAACTCTGTTCCGATGGGAACTACAACATTGGATTTATTGTTTTGTAATGATGAGGCGCTGAATTATTCTCTGCTTTTATGGTAATTAAATGTGTAGCCCTGTGCATCAATCAAACCTTTGTAGAAGTTGGAGTGTAAGGGGAATTGTGTTAGCTTTACAGCCTTTCATGTGAGATACACTGATGCAAATAAAACAGAAATATAACACATAATGATAAAAAAAAATTAAAAAAATCTTATTCCTCACTTGTTCATTCTGTTCACGTAAAAGCCATTTTAAGGGCTGTAGCACAACTCACTGTTTCAAGAAGTTAGAAAAGTAGCTAACTGAAATTTTCATGGGTTTTTGCTGGTCTTAGTTGAAAAGCTGTTTATAGATTTTCTTCCACATGGTGAACACTTTGGTACATTATTGTTGCATTGGCTATGTTGAGTCATTTTTGGAGTTGCTAAAGAAATTCACAGCAGTTGCAGTACAGGTTCTTTAAGCAGCCGCATGCTGCCTTTGTTTGTGGGGAAGCTACTAACATGTCCAGGTTTACAAAGTATTTCATCCTTCTTAAATCGATGCTGCAGTCTCACCTGAAACGTTTTCTTTTGAGCCGATCTGAAGGAGTCCGCATTGGTTTGAAGTTTTTTTGTGATGCAGAGTTCTCACCCTTCAGTTTAAGAACAGGCGAATGGCATTAATAAATATGTGTAGAGTATTTCTGTACCTTCTAACGGTTGTTCTGCATCGTTTTATCTGGTGACTTTCACCTTTTCTTCTCTCCGGTCTGATTTAAGGGACAGAACAGTTAATGGATCCTGTTGTAAACATCGGTCGTTGAAGAGTCGCTCTTTGTTTTTTAGGGGTTTTGCATAGATTCTTTTTTGCATCAGCAATCAGAGTCAACCCTGTAACTTCACTTAGTGACAGTTAAGTAATCAGTTTAAAGTCTCTGCTGTCTTCCTTTCAGTGGATTTAATGACGTCGCAGAGAAATTTCTATTCCATTAATATTAATTTGAGCCCACCAACCTGGAACTAAGACTAAAGACCCTACAAATCCAAAGTCATTAAAGTAGTTGTGTAAATGTGCTATTTTGATCTGAAACAACTGTTTTGACTTGGAGATAAAATTATGCAATCGGTACATTTGGAGTTATGGTGTCCTTTGGAAAAAAGGGGATTTTATGTGATGGACCTTGACATGAATTTCAAAATGTTGCGGACGGGATTTGAATTCAGCCCTTTGCTGAACCACGCTCCACTGCTTTACTGCTGCTGCCATCAATCAAGTGTTGCGACTTAGTTGTGTTTAGCACTGGACTTTGACTAAGCCATTCTAACATAAGAACATTTTGATTTAAACCCCTCCATAGTAGTCTATCTGTAAGCCTCTAACAGGCTTTATAGAGGAGTGACCTCTATTTAGCTACATCCAACCTCTGATGGCAAATTAAGCAAGAACGGTGGCATCGACTAAACTCACTGAGTCATTGGTTGCCTAGCAACAACCCGTTGAATAACCTGTGCAGCAGCAGCTTTAGGTTTGGTCACTGTGCCTCATATGAAAATGAAAAACAACAACATGGAGTGAAAACTGTGGATAAAACAGCAAAGGTCACCCCACCAGTTTGGCAGTATCTCAGATATTTAAACAAAAAACTAATCAATGTTGACATTTATCGATGTCGACTGATATGAAAAGCTTACAATCTGTGATTTTTGTTAAAAAGTTGTTGCTATGATGTGGTGGGATTTTTTTGGCCGTATTGAAATTGGTTTCACAGTGCTCAACAACAAAAACCACAAAGAAGTTGACAACAGGAAGTACTTGGAGGACGATGACTTATCGCACCAACAAACATATTCACGTGGGATTTCTTATTTAATGGAAACACCGCAGTTGCAAAATTGTGCAACATCAGTGGAATATTGACTGTGGAAATAAGCCATCCTCTGCTCCAACAACACTGAAATCCGATGCATGACTTGTTCACCCTTTTTTTTTTTTTTACACACTTGTAGTGTTCGTTGATGCCCCTCTGTGACCCTCCATGAAATACGAGCTGCATCCAGAAATTTGAAGTCCGCCAATACATGTGGTTGCCATGGAAATCACAACACTCAAAGGTTGCAGAGAAGCCTTTGTTTTATCAAATGGCTACAAGGAGTAACATAATGCACAGAGGCGTCTAGCTGGAGGGGACGTTCATTCGGGTTTTGATTTATCCCTCCTGCGCACTCTTGATTTGTGTTTATTTTTCTTAAACTGCTCCAAAAACACGTGGTTGTTGTGCATCTTTTTCCCAGGGGAATGTCCTTTTCAAGGACACAGCGGGGGATTTCATTACCTACAAATGTTGCAATATTGGAGAAATACATGAAAAAGACAGCTGCCCCAGGCTCCCTGTATGAGTCTGTGCTTAAAAGCTTCAACCCCCCCCCAAAAAGAGTGAAAAAAACCCTGCTTTTTTTTTTTTTTACTTGCCTGTCAACAAGTCCTTTGTCGTTCTTTGGCAAATAAAAAAAAAAAGAGCAGTGGCTTTTGTTTGGCAGCAAAGCGTTTGTCTTTTCGTTATCTGTTCTGTGGCAGAGAAAGACCATAAAAGCTTTATTCAAGTGAGAAAATAGCAGCCTGTTATGAAGTCTTTGTTAATTTTCAATGGATTTTTTAAAATGTCTCCTCTTCTTCTTCACCCCCTCCCCACCCTCTTCATTAGACTTGCACTTTTTTTTTTTCCCCCAAGGCATAATTACTACTACAGTCTGGAGAATGAAAATAAAGCCACGATTTGGAAGTTTTAGGGTGAAAACGGCTGAGATAAGTTTGGAAAATTGTGACCTAAGTGTTTCCTGAAATGGTGACATTTTAACAGAGTGCATGTGTTGCTCAAACCTGATTGAAAGTTGCCCGACAATATTAGTTTCCGACAGTGAGAGGAGATTAGATTTTAGCAAGATTTTTGGGGAACAGAAGAGGAAACTTGGTTTTAAATGTTTCTTTTTTAATTCAAATAGTTTCTGAAATAATTTGTAGATTTATAAAGAATCTTATTATGCTAACAATAACCATGCATTAGTCACTAATAGTTAATTTCACCCACTCTCCAGTCATTGGTGTGAAAGTCCAAGTCATGTCCTTTGTGAGTCGAGTCTAAGGGCAAACATACTCGTGACTGCAGTGTGACTCCAGTTCACGCCTCCGATAAAAACTGTGAAATAGCTGTTAGCTGAGCGCCGATAAGAAGCTTCAAAGGAGGCTGCAACTTTAGCGGCGCCATGTGGGTTGTCTTTTTTTCTACAAAATGAAAACATAAAGATATAAAGTAGCTTTAACTAATGCGCAGGGACACTAACATAATCCCAGTCGGAAGCGGTTTTATGTTTCCTGAGGTTCAATAGACATCTGATTGCCTGGGTAGAGAGACAAAACGCTTAATTCAGAAGGCCGGAAGACACTCCTCTGACCTCAAACTACGGCTGTCTGTCACACCTACGTGTTCTTAATCAAGTCCCGGAGGTTCTTCAGTTTTATCGGTTTTTTTTATTCCTAACATGGACATGTTCAGCTCCTGTTGAAAACCTTTATGCAACAAACACATCAGTTCGTTTGAGTGGCATTTGATGTAATGTACTGACAAGAATGTGTATGGCTGTTTTATGGAAGGATAAGGTTGTTTTTGTTTGTTTGTTTTTACTCAAAGAATTGATTGATTTGTATTTAGACTTCTTTAACCAGAGGCGATATGGTCAATGCTTCACATTAAAAAAAGCCTTGTTAATTAAATAAAAAAATTATTCATAGTGATAAATATTTAGCTCACACTGCGATGGACTGCCGACCTGTTCAGGGTGTACCCCACCTCTCTTTGGATTGCTAACTAAATATTTACCTTATGGTTACTTATGTATATAAATAAAATATAACTTTGCTTGTATGCTTGAACTTCTACAAGCTATTTACAAGGGAGGATGGCTTCAAATGCACCTGTTTCTAATCTTCTTTTGTCCACCATTTGATCATTGTGTTGGTTTATTTGATGAAAATCCCACTAAAATACACGCATGTTTGAGTTTGTAAAAGAAGAAAATGTGAACGACGTTAGCCAGGCACCTCAGGCCCATCAATCTCTGCTGCCTCAACAGCTAAATTGAATCCTTAAATGTGAAGGGAGCTAAATTAGACATAAAAATGCAGAAACTTGCTTCCCTTCCCCCCCGTGAATATGACAGATTTATTTCTGTTGCGATAAGTCAAGATGATGCAGACAGAAGTCGGGCCTCTTGCTCCGTGGCGTACAATAGAGTTCAGCTCAAATTAAACACAAGACAGCTGTCTCGGTCGTAGCGCCGCTGAAATGCTAATGTTTGGGCCCCGTACATAAAAATGATTGATATGGATTAAAGCAGGGATCAATACCCACTTCCTGGGTTATATGTGGCACTCAGATAGTCACAGGCACGCTGGATTTGGGTTATTCAATAAAGTGCTATGTTGCTGAGATAAGGGAAACACGCAAAACTGCTCTTTCATCCTGTTGAGCAAAGCGAGGCGGACAATCCTGAAAATGTGCAGAGATGAGACGGCTGTAGATTTAACCGAATCTTTCTGAAACGGAGGCGAGAACAATCGCAGATAACTGGGGATCCTCTCATGCAGTTGACTTTCAGCGACAGCCGCCGCCGCATTGAGGCATTGCTGCGCGCACGGCGCTTGGGTTTTTAATTAACCGAAGCTGCACCGAAACGCACCGGGCATTCCAACCCCGGGACGAAAACACTCCAACCCCCACACACACACACATCGGCGAGGCAAGACTGATGCAATTCATGCAATTTTATGATCGGCTGAAGGCAATTACCGGACCTGTCAGTGTTTGGGACGTCCTTTGTCTGAGATGAATGCACTGTGCAGACTCAGCCCTGCTCCTTTCCTCTCTCTGCAACTCACTCGCTAATTTAAGGTAAATATTGGCTGTGTAGAGAAATGCCGTCCGCTCATGCGAGCTATTTCGGTCTGAATCAATATATACAACCCTAATTTATTTATTGTTTTTTATTCTCTAAATCTGGGTCCTTTATCTTAAACTGTAAATACCATTTACCATGTTGGCAGAGGGGATACTTTTTATTCATTTATATATAAAAAAAAAAATTTAAATATTTGTAGCATATGTAAAATGAACTTGATTCCCAGTGTTCTGTCACGCTTGGGGTACCCCAAGGTTCAGTACTGGTTCACCTCCTATTTAATAACTACATGCTCCCACTGGCTCAGATTTTAAGAAGAAATAAGAGTAGTTACTCACTGGCGTCCTGTAAACGTTGCCATGTTCAAGAAACTAACTCACACCACTACCACCAGCAGCCTGAAGAGTTGCAACAATATAGAAAAGAGCCATGTTTTTATGTCGTTTGCACCAAACTCCTCCACCTGAATGTCACAGGTGACATCAAGATTCATCAAACCAGAAAATATTCATCTTTTCCTAAACTTCCTGAAAACTGCAAAACAGCAACATCCAGCTGCGTTTCCGTTGGCGTTTTGCGAGACGAACTGATTTTGATAAAGCGACAAAAACCCACCTCACCATAACGCAAAAACTTACCAGAAAATTTACGTTTTATCGAAATTGTCGTGTTCCCATTTAGCAAATTTATTCTCAAAATGTCAAATTGTGCAATTATATGGTCAATGGAAACGCATTTACTGCATTTATTTCCTTCCTCGTCCATCGCCAGTCCTGCCACGCCTGTGTTTCAACATGGACTTATTAGAACACGCCCGGCCATTTGTCAGTGTTTAACTTCCACTTTTACAGCAGCGCTTTGTGTCCCCTGCCTATTCCGCGAAGCGATCTGTTCACACACGTCGACAGGCCTCAATCAAACCTCCGGCCGTCAGTCAGAGTCAGACAGTTCACTAAGAGGCCGCCGGGTATCGACTCCTCTGAGCTTCAGCGTCCCCATACCTGCTAAGCTATCCTTGGATGTTGCTATGGAAACTGTTTAACAGGCCAGGAGCGCTGAAGGCTGACATTTTTTTTCTTCCCTTTTCCACACACATCCAAACACACACACACTCATAGGGCACATCACTCAATCCCTGGAGGGGAGTGCCGGGGATCAAATGTGGGAGCAGACCTTCCGAGCTGAATCCAATATGTGCAGGCAGAGAGAGGATGGAAGAGAAGGAGAGGAAGGAGGAGGAGGAGAAAGAGTGGGAGGGCGTGGGTGTGTTTTCCGTTTTTCCTCCATCTCTTTTTAGCACAATCTGAGGTGTGAAGACGCTGAGAAACAGAGACGGCCGCGGCATCTGCCGTCACCCTCCCTCTTTTTGAAAGCCACACTTCCCACTGCTTCCTTTTCCCCCTCAGAGAAAGTGGAAACAAGACGGTGTGACAAGAAGAAAATCAAAAGGAGAGAAGTGAAAATAGCCTGGTACTGTCTATTTGGGAAACTGTGAAGAAAAGGCCAGATTGAGGCTTCGTTACACCTAACAGCTTACTTTGCAGTCAGTGTCTCCTGCTTTGTGTTCTCCAACGTTCGATCTGTAGTATGTTCTTGTTCACTATGCGTATTTGAGCTGAAAAACCAATATGTATCCATTACAGGTGCTGAACTATTGTTGTCATGAGTCCCATTCAGAAAGGCACCAATTTCTGTTAATTAAGGTGTTAATGTCTGAGCTTTATAGATATTTTGCTCCTGTATTCAGATCAGGGAAGATCTACAATCATCCTCAACATGAGTTAATCTGGGTGGTTATACAGAACCTTAAAGGTATTCAGAAACCCATAGACTTTTTCACATTTTATCACATCCACAGTCTTCATCAGCTACGTTTCCATTGGTCAGATAATCGCGTAATTTGACATTTTGAGAATAAATACACTTAATGGAAATAATTATATAAAAAATTGCTTTTCGATAAAAAGTTTTAGCGACAGGATGAGAAGGTCGTTTTTCATCTTTATCAAAATTGGTTTATTTCGCCTACGACAGAGTGGCAACCTGTCCAGGGTGACCCCGCCTCTCGCCCGAAACGTCTCGCTGGGGATGGGCACCAGCAGCCCTCCCGACCCCAGTAGGGTCAAGGATGCACAGAAAATTGATGGATGGATGGGGTTTATTTCGCAAAATTGCATTGGAAACACTATTTTTCGCATCACACAAGTCACACGATCGACAACCAGATGTTGCTGCTGGCGGAAACCACAAAGAAGACGACGACAGGAAGTAGTTGGAGGATGATGGCGTGGCATGTTTAATGACTTATCGCATAAACAAACTTATTCACATGTACGCTGGTAATGAAAATGCAGTTAACGACTTTTATTGAGATTTCATGTCACAGCAACACATTCTCACACCCAACTCGTCATATATTGACGCGTAGTGACGCGTCACATATGGACGCCGAGGGTACCCCTTTCGCGTCAATACTTGACGAGTCCGGACGGCTCCCTCGGCATCACATTTTGACGACTTAGGAAAAACACATATTTGACGTGGATTATTTACGCGAAGGACTGTCATAAATGCGGCCGAAACTTCAAACCCCCTCGAAATGGTTAGGTTTAGGGCAAAACTTAGGGTTAGGTATAAGGTAAAACTCATCGCGTCAAAATAGGACGCGAAGGGTGTACCCAACGCGTCAACATGTGACGCCGAGGGAATGACTAAGCGTCAATATATGACGAGTTGGGAGTGAGAATTGGTTGCACAGACCAATCCAAAAGACAACAGCAGTGTGAAGTGGAAGAAAAATGAGTCTGTGTTTTGTTGAACCACCTTCTGCAGCTATCACAGAAGTGTTTCTGAAGTGCATCTGTTCATATCTGTACCGTCACACTTTGCAGTATTAGGTAAAGAAGTTAATTTGAGTGTTATTTCTGAAACCTAAAGTCATACCTGATTTAATCTCAGCAGTGCTCTTCGTCCTTTTGAGAAGTTTTTCCTTTGTCGGCTTGTTGAAATGAAGAAACAGTTTTTATGTATTTACTTCCTAAAGATTCATCATTCATCTCAGTTCCTTATCTGTAGGTAATCCACTGGTTATGGGAATAATCCTGTTTCACTTTGGGGGTTTGGTTAACATGAACCTGCTAAAGTCACGGGTTACGTTTTGCCTGATTAAAGGTGCGAAATGCAGAAAAGTTTTCATCGGGGGTTTAGCATCCAAACATTTTCTGTTCAAATACAGAGTTATCTAAACCTGAACAGTAATGCTGGAAAAAGAATGGTTGACCAAACCAGGGAAAACTAAACAAAATGGTCTGGGCTCATCAATAGCAGGGCAGAACTTCTAGGTAAAACACATCGATGCCAGCAGTCAGTATAGTCTACAAGTCATGCACACTTAATGCCAACATTGTATCCTATAATACAAAAAACTGAAATACTGCTGAAATGTAGTTAGTTAACATATTGCGCTGTAAATCTATGTTTTCAGGTAACATTTGGAATCAAAATCAGAATTTGATCAGCTAAATATAAATTATATATGGGCTCAAGGATTTTCTATTGGGTTCAGGTATGGAGACTAGTGAAGCCAATCCTTGACAGGTTTCTCCTTATACTTGCCCTGACTGTTTGTTTCAGGTCACTGTCATGCTAGAAAACAGAGCCATGACTCCTCTTCGATGCTGTTACTGAGGGAAGGACATTGGTACCCAAAATGTTATAATCCCATCCTGTTGTTCTGTCTTCTTAACAGAAAAACTGCACTTCTGACCACATGACCTCTTCTCATGCCTCCTCTGGATCATCCAGATGGTCATTGGCAACCTTCAAACGGGCATGGATGCATACTGGGGTAATCAGGGGGACTTTGAGAGTGCTGCAGGATTTTAATCCATGACTGCGTAGTGCGTTACTAATGGTAACCCTTGGGACTGAGGTTCCAGCTCTCCAGGTCTGTCTGATGCTAAGATTCAAGTATTTGTCAGAGACAGTCTCAATTGGGTTTCAGTTGCCACTAAATACATCTTATATATGTATATGCTGTTTGTTGTTGTGGCTTCTCGGTTTTCTCTGTTTCTGCAGGTTTAGAGGCAGACTTCAAGAGTCTTGACTTGTGTTCTCTCTAAACTTCTTTCTCTACTCTACTCACATCTCCTTTCCTTTCAGACCTTCTCCGCACCTTTCTCCCTTTCTTTTCTCATTTCTTTTTCGTTTCTGTGTCCATTACATTTGAAATGAACTCTAAACAATTTCTAATAAAGTCATGAAGATAAATCACTCATGATAGTACATCTGTTGGGCCTCACCTTGACACTCAGACGATTCTGAGTGCCAGACTGGTGGACAGGACAAGTAAAAAAAATAATAAAGGTGTAGTCCAAGGCTGAGCCCAGGCCAGAGGAAACTGATTGTCATGTCTGGTCCATTTTCATATTGAGCAGAAGACAGGAAGGTTTCTTAAAGATGAACTAACAAGTTTGTGTGAGTCGGAGTTCTTGCTAGTTGGCTGATAGATCATCAAATACTAATTTCATGAATCCTGTAATGTGATTTTCTCGATTTAGTTTTTTTTTTTTTTTTTTTTTTTTTTTTTGGTTGTGGTGCAGTTGAAAATTATAAACAAAGATGGGAAAACATAAAAAAATCAGTGGTGTATCAAATACTTGTTTTCCACCCTGCACTTCTTCTGTTATGGACAGCACAGTGCAGTAGTCTTGGCCCAAGACAATCGTCTTAGTTTCGTTACATCGAAAAGATGACTATGCTTCCTTGAACAAGTTAAACTATACAAAACATATTCATTACATTTTTTTCCACAGTCTGCTCAGTTCTGTCTATTTCGATCTGTTTTCAGAATGAGATGTTTTAGGGCGTCTTGTTACTTTAAATCTCTGGCCATGCTCCCCCTCACTCCATCTCAACATTTACACACACTTATGACAATGGCTTCAAACAGATGAGCAAGTATACAACGGTACATCTTTGAAAAGCATTAGTAAAGCCTCCTGCACAACCAACAAGGATGTAGCAAGAGGCTAGTGAATGGTAAGTCAACAACAAAACACTTTATTTCCCCAGCAGCCATTGTACAGAGGTAAAACCAGCTGACCAAATGCACTGAAGCTCACTTTGGGTTGCTAGGTGACGGGCTAGGATTCACTGGGGTTGCTGGGTGAGGGACAGTGCCTGCTTACTCATTACATTACAGTCATTTTCCAGACATTTATTGCCAAATTGGCCAGATGTTTTTCAAGTGTTGTTAGAAGCAGTACATAAATGTGCAAAATGTCAATCTTGTATTATACCTCCGCTTCAAAAGGGCGATAAAAAAGTGGGAAAAAATAAAAAATTTCAACGGGCTCAGCAGCTTTTGCCACTTTAACTCTTACAATTCACTCTGAGACCCAAACATGATCCATTCAACAGGCTCCATCAATGTGTAGGCATAGCTCATGCTTTCCCACCGGGGTAATGTATCAGTCCTGTCCAAAACATGTGGGGGTTGGGGTATTAAGTGACATGGTAACGGAGTAGGTGGCGAATGCAGAAGTGCAGGTGACTTTACCTGAAAGCATAAACCTCTGCCATTGTATGAACTGCAGCATGGAGTACTTTGTAGGTTTGGATACTCGTCGAGTTTCACGAGAAAGAAAATAGAGGTAATGTAACATCATATTGGTAATTACAGCAGCTCCTCCTGACTGCGAGGATCGCTGCACTGAATGGTTTGCAACCGTAGCTCAAAAACACGAACGCATCACTTAATAGCTGCAATTTTATTGTAAATTATACTAATTGGGAGATGCTTCATAGGCGGATTTATTAGTTTGGATAATTACAATAAATTGCAAAAGGGTTATTGGATGTCATGATTGGACTAATATGTGGGTGACTGTTAAGATTTGAGAAGGCGGGGATGGAGCTTACGCACGTTTTCTGAAGGTTGTAATTTTTGCAAGCAGGGTGTTTAGACGGTGGTGCACAGATGTCGGCGTCTCGTTTCCCCCATGGGGACCGATTCTCTAAGAAACAGCAGACCAACCCCGACATCCGGGACAATGACGAACAAGAGGTCACTGTTCACAGAAAATCTGTTTTCAGAGTAAACTCGATACTGTCTAGACTGACTTACTTAAGGCAAACAGGTAGAGGCGTATTTACTTTTCCAGAACTATACAATTATATTTGAAAGGAAAATACAGCTGGATTAATAAAAGAAAAGATTAAATTTACAATACAGGATTTCACAAACATAAGACGTTTTATTTTTTAAAATTGGCTATTATAAATTTACATTTGAAATGTAAAGTAACCTAAATAACTGAATGATCTTGACAATAACAATAAAAAATGTCAAACATATCTGGACGCTTGGAAATAAGTCTCTTTTTACCAGCTATGCTTGATGACATTTCAGCCAACAGACCAAACTTGTCCCTTGTAGTATGTTTGTTCAGTACTTTCCCTGGAGACAACAAAATAGGGCAAGGTCAGTGACAGAACACATATAATAGATAGATTATATGTGTGTGTTTGTGCGACAGACTGGCGACCTGTCCAGGGTGACTCCGCCTGTCACCCGAAACGTTCACTGGAGATTGGCACCAGCACCTCCTGACCCCACTAGGGACAAGTGTGTACAGAAAATGAATGGATGGATGTGTGTGTCTGTCCACTGGAGTGTCGTACTATCTGGAATGATTAATTCAGCTACTCAGAGAATCTGAATAAACTCGGTACTAGCTTGAAGTGGTCAATGTCTATTATTGATCATTTGTAGTGACGGTACCTCCAAACAAGCTGGACATCAAACTTTGCATTAACCACTTGTATGACTACTGCTTCAGTCAGATAAACTAGTAAGCTGATAAAAATTCAGCAGTTCATAGAATTACTGTAGTAAAGAGTTTATCATGTATCACTTTTACCAGCTAGAATGATTACTGAGACAAAAGTTGTGGCAGAAGACATCTGAACACTCACCTCCCAACACAACTGGGTTTTCTTCCCCCCATCTGACAATACATCATTATAAAGACACAGGTGTTTTCACCAAGCAATTCCTTAGTCTGGCCAAGAAGAGCCACCAAACATACCTCTGCACTCCCTCAATGTCGCCATTATGAACCGTCCCGTTCAGTTGGCCTGGTTGAAAGGTTCTAGTCAGCGGGCTACAAGTGGCAGTGAAATACCAGTAATATTCATTTAGCCACAGTATATTTGAAGTCCAACAACTCTCTGATGCTACAGTTTAGTTGCTTTCTGCTCTGAAACTAAACCCACTGCTTAAACTATGAAACCATAGCGATGCCTGGCATCCCTGTCTTGGTAATCTGAATTCACGGTTATGCTTTAAGTTATGTTCTTTGCAAGATAGCCAATATGGTGGCACGAACAACTACACACAGGATGATTCTGCCTTTCATATCTCTCCTTATAGTCATATTCTTGAACGGTACAGCTACACAAGGGAGACTCAAGGATCCAAAGTCAAAATTTCAGGTTTCAAATTAGCAGTAAAAGAAAAATGCCGTGGGTACAAGATCTGGTTTTATATGTAGCATTTATCTTATTATTCGCTCTTATAACGGGGTATGTATTAATGAACAAGTGACACACAGCATGCCTCTTTGCATGAAGTGCAGAGAAATACATAGTTGTCGTCAGTTTTTGTATTGCTAAAAATAGACAGTCTGACCTGAACCAAAATAATCAGCAAACTCAACTAGCCTCCTGATTGCAACTGGAACACAAAGGTTTGCTTGAACCTGACCTCATTTCCAGATCCATTAGGCTAATAGATTATATGTGTGTTGTAGTTTGTGTGGACTCCGAATGTCCACACAAACCACAACTCGCTAACCCAGCCGCTAGCTCAAAATTTGGTCAGATTTTGTCCCCACATGGAAAACAGACCCACCACACAATGTGACAGTTTTGCATTCCCCCAAGTAGTGCACACACTCTCAGTGCCAATGGTAAAGGCACCGATGTTAACTCTGATACAGGCAGATGTGATGTGTTCTGATAGAGGCTGAAGGGATATAAAGTGATCAGTAAGGGACAAACCACAGTACGACAGCAGGGAGATCAATTGTCTGATAGGATTAATGTCAACTGAGAAGTTAGTCCACATATAACACAACTGACCAGTTTTAACAAACAGGCAAAGAAATCCCAATTGGAGAATATCTGCTAGTCTGAAAAACAAGCTAAAAAAGTGCAAGGAAGAATAATAAATTGCTCAAATTGTTATTGTAGATAACATAGTGTGATAATACATTGAGTGTGAGTTAAAAAGAGAAAAAAAAGGTCTTTGCTGACCACAATTAGATGTGACCTGAGGGGTGAACAACAAATCACGGATAATGTTTATGCTAAACTGAAGGTGAGAGGTTTCAATGTCACGAGCGTGGCTCTTTTTGACCCCGCTGCATCACCATGGTAACATCCACCGACCACATTAAACGCTCCAGAGCCGTGTTGAAGGGTCTTGTGAGAGAAACAAGCAACCAGGTCTTACTAGGTGAGCCTAAAGGAAGCGGCACATTGACCAGCAAGCCTGCGGCGCAAGTTTAAATGTTTTTACTGGTAAAAACTTCTCTGAAACCCACTTCCTGTCACAGTGGTTAGCACTGTTGGTGGTTTGCAGCAGGAAGATCCCAAGTTGGAAACCCAGACCGGGCTCTTTCTGCATGAAGCTTGCATGTTTTTCCTGTGAATGCATGTTTCTCTCCTCCCACAGTCCTAACATATGCTTCATATGTAAACTGTCTGCTGGAGAACACAGATGTTTGTCTTATGTGTCTCTGATGACCTGTCCAGGATGTACATCTCGTCCAATTATCGCTGGAGATGGTTTAGAGGACAAACGACGGTGGATGAACTAACTTTCTTGTACGCAACACAAGCTGAAGCAAGCGGAACAAATCTAGATCCTTACTATAAAGCATTATTGAAAGTGGCTGTGGGGATGTTGGAAAAAACTGAATCACATTTCTTTCCTGATCTTGTGTGGAGGAGGTTTGGGTGAAAATATCAATTAGTGCTTATTTTTCTGATGACATCTCAGTGAAAACATTTGTTGAAACGTTTAACATTTCAAAAATAACACAAAGTCCTTTTTTTTTTTTTACAGATTGTCCCCCAAAATCTTTACTAATCACAGTTTCAAGGGAGCTCATTAAGTTTGCATCATGCATCCATTCTATCTTTTTTTTACATGATCAAGGTTAAGGTTGCATTTGTGATGCGTTTATTTGTTGAGGGTGTGCTTCATGGAATAGCTTAAAAACAACAGCTGAAGACATTTCATGGACGAACGTATCCCCAAGCTGTCTTAGGAAAGAAACACTTCTCGCACAAGAACAAATGGGAGGCCAAGGAAGAAATATAAGATTCCTTAAAAAAGAAAAAGAACTGGTCACTTTATAGAAATTTTAATTATATAATCGTTATATTGTTACTTTAAGCAAAAATGTTTGTATATATTCTCATATATAATTTGGAAGATCACCAGTGTGATGTTGATACCAGTGATTCGTCACTTACCAATGGCTTTACTTCCTCGTGTTGCAAATGGTAGACTGCAAAAAAAAAAAAAGAAAATTGTTATGGTACAAGTTGAGATGTCTGTATCTTATAGTTGAATGTACAATCTTTTAAATCGGAACAGGTGAACTCCACCACGTAAAGTGTACAACAGCAGCAGTGGATTTAAAATATGGTGCCCTACTTATTTGCATTTCAACATCGAGGGCAATAACGATGACTACCATTCTCTATATTCAGACATATTCTCTAATAAGTTTAGTCTGTTGGTCAAGAAAAGTTATCCATAAGAGGAAAAAAAACATTTCCGTTTTCTTTTAAATGGTATAAATCATCTTAAGACTACAACCAGTTGAAAATACAGGTTTTAGCCATCCAGCTACCTTAACGACTGATTCATTTCCCATGGAGAGGTAAGCTCACAGTAGCCCGCAGCACTGCAACCTAATACTTGTTGACAGATTGGAGCATTTGCAGTTCATATTCATTCAGCCTAAAGATGCAAGTCACAGCTGTTTGAACCCTGGATTAAAATTCTGCGCTGCTCCAAGTGCTTACTGACATGATTATTCCACATAAAGAGGAAATGGCCTCGTAAACTAACTTTATTTCAGGGTGCTTAAAACCACTGGCCTGTGGGACCGTCTGTTGAGGAGTATAGCTGACCCAAGTCAGGTGCACCTTGAACTGTCCCAGTCATCTGTAAATCCGCCCGCAGGCTGTGAGAAGAGGTCAATAAATTTACCGCATTTGCTTACCGTGCATCTGACACTGGCCCACACAATTTGATCACCAGTTAAGCCAGCCTGGAATGGATTATTATTATTTTATTTTTTTTAGCCAGGTTGAAAAATTCCACCTCATGAAGCTACAGCTCAGACATGCTATGTACATCATAGCATTAGTTAATCTTACCCTACACTTCATTTATCTGCATGCTTAAAACTGAAAAGTGAAACTGACAGCATGACCTACTTTTCGATTAATTCATCTAAAAACTGACTTGACCCTTAAGGGTAGATTCAAAGCACTGAAAACTAACCACAAAATAATTACATTAACAAATGAGACGAGGTTGTCATGGCAACAATAATGTACCTGATCTGGCTAAACCATGGCATGAATTCGATACCCCTGATTCCAATGTACACTCACTATTCAGAACAGCTCAGTAGTTTGTTTTAAGTGATGCATGATGGGGATTAAATGGTCAACATTGCATTTGGTTAACACAAATGTATATCAATCATCACATAATTTCTCCTACTTTATTATTTTTGCGCCCATATTTTTAGAACCGTATTGGTCCAGTACATCGTTGGATGTTGTAGAGGATGTACCAATTACTAAATTGGTACATCCAATGTAACTAATGGATGTATTAGTACATCCGATAATGTAGATTTCCAACGGGGTGCCCCACCTTTATTTGCCCCCCCAACCAATTAGAGTAGCAACTAACAGATTAGTTTTCTTTTCATCTAGTACTCATACTCTCCTTTCTAATGGCGCCCTGGGCAACCACCCATTTGACTCCAATCAAAACCCATCACTGTGTACATATACCAGTGTTTACACCTTTTTGTGCTTCCCAGGGTTAACTGAACATGAAAAGCAGCAGTGGGTTTCAATGGCAGCTGTTTGATTAGCAGCTTGATAAAGAGGAAAATCAAAAAGATGACGAACTGAAAACTGAAACTAATCCTCTGATTTAAAGCCGTGCAGTGAAACATTATTGCGCCGGGAACTTTGCAGCTCTAAATACATTGCTGTCTCTTTCCACCACTACGCTTTCTTAACACTCAATTCTTCAGCAGGAGCTGCAATCTGTTGGATTTATGAGCAAATTGCAGTGTCGTTTACCTTCTGAATTTACTCTGAGAGCTCCTGGGACCAATTTCTGAGCAGTTGGGGGAAATGGAGAAAATAAGCCCCCGCTGCTTCTTTTCCTCGTTCGCGCTAAGCCTCTTGGGATTCTCAGGGAGGCCCGTAAATCAGCAGAAACTGAGATCCTCTAAAACAAGCTCTTCTTGTGTGCACATGCTTTCTGTATCACTGAGTAACAGGAAAGCTGATTAAATGACTTTTTCAGTTTTAATTGCCGTTTGAACGGGTTTATGCCTAGAGGACCTTATGAGGATGTGCCAGGGTTTCCCCCCCCCCCCCCCACCATATGGAGAGGCATCACTCTGTTAATAAGGATATATAGGAGAGCTGCATTCCCCTCTGGAATAAGGACATGATAGGAAAAGCACAGTTAAATGTAAGATAATTGTGTCCCGAGCAGTGAACCTCAAAGAATTTATTCAAAAGTCTATTTCCTCTCTCAATGAAATTCACGGCGCAGATCCAGCGCCGCACTTCTAATCCAATTTGATTAGCTAATTTTGTCATTTCCACCCGTGGCCTGGTGTTTGGTTCACTGATTAGCAGGAACACATTTATTCAGCCTCGGTTTTTCAACAACAGAATTTGCTATTCCGGCGGTGTAATTCGCACTTAGCCATTCAAAGTCAACGCCGGACACGGCTGCACTCAACCGAGAGAGCAGGTCTGATGCAATACTTCATCAGCAAAGACAAAAGGCTGCCCTTTAACGGTATGGGGTTGAATCTTTAATTGCTACTAAGATATTTGTTTAAAACACTGAAGAAAAAAACCTGATATCCAACTTTTACGACCCACTTTAGTAAGCAAACACCAACATTCACTTTTAATAATACCACCACATAGGTTTGTCAATCCAGCCACTAGGATTGACAAACCTCCCCACTCTGATTTTGTTGACTCACTTGGGTGGAGAAAACATAACAGAACAAACCTTCAGATACATTTCTCCTGAAATACCTAAGACTTTGTCAAGAAATGTCCCAAAGACCCCTTACACTGTCAGCCAACAGCAGGGTTTCTCATTGTTTGCTAGCTTTGATTGAGTGGAAGCAGAAAATGTACTAAAAATACTCACCAAGTGGAATACTTAGTTATAGGAGCACTGCTACTTGTAGTATTCTTAGTCCTAGATGAGCCCCTAATTATCCTCTTTCTCCAAATGGGTGGGTGCGTCTGACAGACCGAATGGGGCGTAGGTGGAAGTGGCAGAATATGGAAGCTTTTCCTCAGCAGAGCTCAATGTTTACAAGAATATACATAAGGACAACACAGGGCAATCCAGGAAGAGAATCTGTTAGAGGCTGGAAAAGACGTGAAACTACGAAGACAGAAAGTCTCAATATATTATAGTTGGGACTTTAGCGCATTAATTTCATAACACGTAAAAAGATTTTTACGCAATTTATCACGTTTTCTTTTTACCTACAGCCGGCCGGCAGACGTTTCTGGTGCGCCCAGAAACCTGACGCACAACCGACATTTGGAAACAGCAGTGACGAACAACAAAACTGCTTCTCTCGGCCCATTGGGCAATCATTAAAGATAAAAAAAAAACAACCTGATGGGATGCTAGAGAAGACTACTGGTGTGTTCAAGTTCTGCTAAAAGGAGATGGCCTATCGACGAAGCTTTTCAATGCAGCAGCACAGACGTCCCCAATGCTAATGTCAGAGTCTACAGTCCACACTTCTAAAATATTTTTCAAAGTTGTTACATGAATATAATAACTTTGTGTTTCAGGAATCAGGGATTCCTGAAATCAAGGATTCCTGAAACACTTTAAAGCTGAATGGGTGAAATAGTACTTTGCACTAATCTGAGGGTTGAATATAAACAATAAATCTCTTTGTTGTTAAACTCAAGTTTTATCAACCATTCTTTGATGTATTTTTTTTTTTCTATAAAGTATTTAGTTTTACAGGGTTAAAAGTAATCCAGTCCAGGAAAGAAATTAGGCTGTCTTGTTCAAAGCTTGAGAAATGATGCATCTTCCCCAGAGTGTGTCCTCAGTGATATTTACCCGCAGCACTAAGATATAAGGAGGAACCAACTTGGCGCGTTCAGAGCAAAACTTGAACTGGAGTCTCGATGTAATATTACTGCCAAAGGCCTCTCCGCTCTGTTTTTTAATCTTGGAAGTAAACAAGAAGAATCCTAATTTCATCCTGCCTTCCCAGACTGCCCTTGAGCATTCAATGTGTTGAGACAGATCACAGCGCATGTGCTTTTGTTGCTTTTTAGTCATGTAGCCAAAAGCAAAATAAGACAAGAGAAAATAGATGCACGCAAAAACTGTGATAAAGATCTAGACCTTCTGGTTCTAAGCCCTTCTCTTAAAATACATATTTCCAGTCAGACTTTATAGAATCTTTATAATGGTATTCAGCGATGCTGATTGATTTTTATGATTGAAATATGAATCATAAACTGTTAAAAGTCCTTCTGAACTAAGGAATCCCACCTTTTCTTAAAGCTTGCTTTATTATACATTAGAAGAAGAATCGGGAGACTTAAGGAGCAATCTTGATCCATTGGCTTTCAGCACCAGAACTGTCACAACACAACTGAGTAGCTCACTTTGGTGTAACACTTACTGTTCTGTAACATCTGTGACGTGTGATTGGCAGTACACTATGTTCATTGATTGGCCCGTGAATTTACATCAACAACTCAGCCACAATTTTCAATCTGCAAGGAGACTGTAGTAGTCGGTGAGATGGCGAGCTGCAAATCGATAATTCCATGAACAAACCTTGAGGTCCAAACTCTTTAAGTGGACGACGAGGCAACTCATAAACAAATATACCAAGAGTTTCGAAGAAACTGGACGGTTAAGGGCAGATGTGCAAATCACCAGACACGCCACCACAGCTCGTGCACACTCAAGGCCAGCCCAATTTCCAACATTTCTGCACATAAACATGCCCACATAGTGAGAAACCGGCTACTAACTTGGCTAGCACCACGCCAGACATTAACCAGCTAGAGAAACTATTATTAGTTTATCTAGAGAAACTACTCATTACCTTAGATCAACATTATCAGAACAAGAATCCAGAGAAACCTCTACTAGTTTATAAATCACCGACTACTTATCCTTAAAGATGGGATTATACTTGTTTTTGTTTTCTTTTGTCCTCTTTTGCTCTTTCCTTTGGTTTGTTGTTTTGTTGTATTTCCTTCTGATTCATGTAAGGCATTTTGAATTGCCTGGTTGCTGAAAATGTGCTAAACAAATAAAATGACCTTACCTTACCTAGAGTGAGATTTGACAATGGAGAAGGGGATTGTGACAAGAAAGCAAATCCTCATTGCCCTGGGTATTGGATCTTTATAGTCCCCCCATGTTGGATCACATAAAAGACCAGATTGGATATGAAAAAATAGCAAAGGAAAATTAAAAAGTAGTGCTGAGCATATGTCCAAATTGTACAGAAGAAAAGCTGGAACCTGCACAAAAACGGATTAACATAATGGCATTGCCAGAAACTGTTTAGTTGCTTCTTTTGTTGATTCAGTCAAGAAAACCTCCTTGATTGACTCTGACATTCTAGGTGCTGACCAACAAATTAGAAGCAGTGTACAATAACTGGAATTATCATTAACACATTTATATTACTATTTTTCTGAAATGTCATTACTCAGCTGAATAAAAGACAGATTCACATGTAAGGCTTGAAATCTGCAATTCTAACCTTTTTGAATTTCAGAATCACTCTAAGCACTGTTTGTATATTCCCAGAAAATATGCAGATTTAATACTCAATTTCTTTCAGGCATATGTTGCTGAAGACTAGTGAAGCTAAAACAGCAGCCCCCTCCCCCTACCCTGCAGTACTCCTACTAGTCTGATCAGCATACCAGGCACGGGGAGCTGTCATCTGATATTTAATTGCAGCAGCAGTGTCTGTAATCAGATTTTATTAGAATGCGTCCGCACGACGCCTGCAATCGTAAATTTCTGGCCTGCGAGTGACAGGAAGACACCGATTCTACAACCTTTCCCAGATTATCCAAGCAACGTGGAGGAATGACTCCCTTTTCCCCCTTCGTCTTCACTCCATCTCCGTGTTATCAGTTGTCACTATAATGAGTAGAGATGTTCCTAGGAGGGGTGGAGGTGTTGGGGCTAAACCTGCAGGTCCAGTCGGGGGCTCGGAGCCAAGATGAACTGCAATTGATTAGCTGAACGGCCATCTAAGACGGCTGAGCTGCGGTGTGCGCTGGGCTTTGATAGCGGATGACAGCAAAGTAAATGTGTGTCGAGTTAATGAGGTTGCCTCGCCACGCCACGCGAGTCAACACTCAATCGATCGATGCTCCAGTGTAAACATCCCGCAAAACTGCGACGACTGACGCAAGTTTTAAACCGATGTCACGAGAAGCTGGATGAATGTTCAGGAAATACTTTTTTTTTTAAGCTAGAGTGCATCAAACTTATTACAGTAAGCTAAAACTAAGAAAATAACAAAAACTGGAATTGAGAAAAGCTTTTTCGTTAGTCAAACTACATAAAAACGGGGTGTTTGCATGACAAGCGCAGACATTGACGCCATATATGTAACAAACAGGACGTAGAGGTTGCAAACAAGCATGAAGATTCCTCTGAGTTGGAGGTTTAGACTGTGAAAATATGAGCTCACTGGAGATGAAGACAAATGTAGAACTATGGTAACTTCCAATTAAAAACAACATAATACATCTTACGGTGTTTTTTTATTGCTAAAAGATCTTTGCTAGAGAAGAATTTTGTTCGATTTATATCCCACCCCCACTTCCCAACAGTATTTAGTCCATCCTAAGACATTAATATTATTAAACCATTTGCATGCTCATTGTATTACACCAGTGTGGGTATGCAGCAGCGAGCCGACTGTCTAACAGACTGCTTGCTTTCCTGGAGCCATCCTGCAGGTCTAGCTCCAAACGACTGCCTTGCCGTTTTCTCCCCTCGGATAATTTCAAAATGCAAACCTACTTTTGAGAGCATTTATATTTGCATTTGACTTGGGGGAGGGAGACAGGAAATTGTGTGCTACATTGTGAATAAAAAAGAAGGGAGAGAGCAGGGCAGGTGTCAGGAAGAGTGCAATTCTTATCGAAACCTCATCAACGCTACATGGCAGTCTCTGGGGCAGAACTACATCAGGCATCTGCATCTCCTCATAATAATTAAACCAGGCAAGACATGAAGGGCAGAACGTCTTTTACCGATTTCATTTCTTTTTGGAAGGTCTTGCCATGCTCTATCCTTGGACTATGTTTTATAAAAAATACGTCCAATTGAGAACATCCGAAGGAGCTAATTAATTGGCTAGATAGCTAGCTACATTGCTAAACGCTAGACAGATAGCTAGCTAGCTAGATATCTAGCTGTTCAGTTAGATAGCTACATAGCGAGGTAGCTAACTAGCCAGGTAGCAAGCTAGTTATATCTAGATGGATATGTAGCTTTTCTTAAACTGTTGATATTGCTCTTACAGGCAACAGTTTAGAAAAGATGGTCTATGCCACCAAAATCAAAATATGAGAGTGAACTACATTTGGTAATGTTATTGCTTGATCATTGCTGTGTTATTTGCATTGTTTTAGCACAGATCTTGTGGCAGTGGTGCGCATGTCCTCACATCTACCAATGGGTGCTGCAATAGGTGTCATAAGCACCTCATGACACCAACAACAACCTATCTGGTGAATAAACTGTACACTTGGACAATTGTTTTGCTTTGTTTAGTCTTGTTATAGCATTAGTGGGTTTTTTTTTTGCAGTTATCAGACAGGAAACGGGCAGAGAGAAGGGGCAGTGGGGGGGAGACATGCCTCAAACTGAGAAAAGCTCTTCACACCATGTCCAGAAAAAACGCTGAAACCCACAGTTGATATTGAAATAGTCAAGATATATAAAAGGTAATCCATTATTTATAATGTGTAATGAGGGACGCTGCAGGGCTGGAGAAGGGCTCCATTTTTAGGTCAGTGGAAACTACTCTTGAAAAGCACCACTCATCTCTGAAGGGAGCGGTACACTGGAATCCCATTTCTTTACAGCTGGGGTTGTTCTGACTTTACAAGTACCTGCCTAGTCCATTACCCCGGCTGCTCTGTTTATAGCAGAGAAAGAAACTAAGAGAGCATCTTATTGGCATCGTAAAATACCATGGCTGCCACATTGATCCAGTTTTATCCACTGGCTGAATGACCGGGACACCAGCAACTACCATCAATCAGAGATGAGGGGGTTCAGTGAACGTGTCACTGCCCTAGAAAAGGAGCTCTTCGTCTCTGCTTGCCATTTTAACAAAGCTTTTGGCAGCAGGAGACTTTTTTCCATAATCGTTCATTTATCATCTGAAGGTTAATTGATAATATATGCTCATTTTCTGAAGCTCCTTTCCACACACACAGTCACGCACACATAGCATGTCTTTCTGTTGTCACAAGGACTTTGCCTTGGCTTCTATTCATTTTTCACTTATTTTTAAAGCCTTATCTAAACTTAATTCACACTCTAATCCCTAACCCAAAAACAGCACTTCTTCTCATGGGGTCCGGATCACTTTAGGTGGGAAAATGATCCTTACATTATATCAAATACAAGGTCACACACACACCTTTCTATCTTTACAAGTACTTTACATTGACTTCCATTCATTTTCCATTCATAATCTAACCCCTTAGTCTTAAACCTAATCCCTAGAGGCACCCGATACTTCATATTTTGGTAGTGATCCGATACCAAGTAAATACAGGGCCAATGTTATCGATGCCAATATGCTATCGATACTTTTAAATCAAGTTTGACATATCAAACTTCTGACGTTTAGGTATTTTCTTGAGGGTGAGAGGGTTCCTTTGACTTAATTTGTTAAAACCTAGAACAGAAATTGGACAAAAATGTATAGGCTTTATAGACTACAAAATACTTTAAGAACATGACAAATAGATACAATAGAAAACAAAGTAGATCCATAAACATTTTTTCCTAAATAAACAGAATACAAAAATATATTATGTCAGAGCAAATCAAAACAAAATTGCTTTTGAAGTAGAGTGAGAAATGCTAAAACACACTTACACACACACTGTTAGGTCATTTCAAAGTCTTTCATTCATTTCTGTAGTATAGAGAATAGATTAGAAATATCTTATCGTCAACCAGTAGGGAAATTCAACTACCAGCGGCAAGTTAGTGGAAGCATGCATATCGACACAAAGGTGAAATATATAAATATAAGAATAAGAGATTGTACAGTAAGGAGAAGGGAATGCTAATTTCTTAACCCCAAAAACAAAAACACACCACATTAGATCAGACTTTGGACCCCAGAAGTGGTCACAGTCTTTAAAAGCTTGGTAAATATCAAGGAGAAGGTCTTAAAGAGTCAGCAAAACACTCCAGTGTTTATTTTTCCATGTCTGTCTTCATGATTCAAAATAGCTTTTTGATATTTAATGGCTGAAGTGACTAATAACCTCAGACTAAATGGCATTTTGCTTTGTACTGTATCACTGTTACATTAATGCTCCTGCTCAGGTCCCAGACATGTTGGTAGGATCCTGAAATATTAGGGGCTTAACCCTGTCTGGAAATAGTTTAATTTTAACAATATATTTTATCCAGAACATAATGTAGTAGTGTCCGACATTTAGAGGGTTTTTGAATAAATGTGAACTAAAACAAAAATTGTATGGGATTTCTTAACTTGGTTACAATATAGACAAATAAGATACACCACATTCACAAATCACCCCACAGATAGTAAATAACTGCAAATAAAAGCAAGTATGAAAAATACCATGACTATACAAATGCAAAATATACATACATACAAATATATACAACAAATATACCTAATCAATATAATGCAATATAGAACTAAGGAAAATCTGTAATATTTTTCTTTTTAATGCAAATTTGCATAAAAATTGGTGGAAAAGTACATAAAAGTGACAACTTAACATTATTTGGTAAATAAATACATTTTTATGCAAAGTTGAATTAAAACCTATATTAAAACCTATATTAAAAGAGTCAACTTGGCATTAAAAGTTCCATTATCTACCGAATGACCGCATTCACAAGCCAATTAACATTTTAAAGTTAGTTATTATATGGAAAGAGGGTTTTTGGTGGGGGGACCGGAGCGCCCGGAGAAAACCCCAATGATGGACCAGAAGACAACACACACAGAGTATTGAATTCATAAATTCCTAAAGCAGACCGAATGCAATTTTGTTCTTTTTCTGTTCAGAAGACTCTACTCAGATTCAAAGTGTACATGTTTTTCTTGTTTGTGAACCTCCTCGGTTTTTTCCAGAGCATGTGGTTCTGGATCTGGTTTGGTCTGCACATCTTCCGATACGTCAGGTCTCTGTTGTACTTCCTCCCTGTCGCTCACCTCCATTTTATCTTCAGGGGACACCACCTTTCCTGATATTGGTGGTAATAAAAGAAGATTTGTTCTCCTCGCATGCATAGCTTCACTGATGCATTTGTGTGAAAGATCTACCAGGGGAGATTTACTTCCATAAGTCAACGACAAACGTGGCTGTTGTTGAGTTGGTGAACGGGATACCTTTTTCGCTACTGGCGGCAATATTGGAATACTTTTTTCAATTGCATACAGATGTCCAAATCTGCATCTCCGTATTCTCGCCACCGTGGCTGAACGAGTCGGGGTAGGAGAAGGCTTCGGTCTAACCTGCGGGCGCTCTGCCTTTTCCAAAGATTTGGGTGTTGATGACAATTCTGCTTCAACAGATTTTCTCTTCTCCTGAATAGATCCTTTTGTGGACCGTCTTCTTTTCTTTTGCTCTTGGACTGCAGGTGCCTGTGCAGGGCTCAACTCGTCGTCGCTGTCTGAGAGCTGTAGCATTTTTAAAGGCGATTCTTCAATACAAATCTCGCCCTCCTCATGTATATGTCCTCTTGAGCATCTGGATTTTCTACGCCTGAACAGAGAAGCAGGCTGAGGCTTTTGTTCGCTCTCAGAGATCTTTTGTTCGCTCTCAGAGATCTTTTGTTCGCTCTCAGAGATCTTTTGTTCGCTCTCAGAGATCTGAATCTTTTTTGGTTTAACTTTTGTTTCCACCTCAGAAATACTTTCTCTTTTGCCACTCTGTGTGGTTACCACCTTGGATGGGCCTTCGGGGGCCATTGGCTCCACCTTTTTTAAAGGTGATGGGAGAACTTTTGTTTCCTTCTCATCCGTTTGTCTGCCTGTGCCCATGTATAGTCTTGAGATGCCTAATGGCTTAGCTTGACCTGCAGGAGGCTTGGGTGGGTGTGGCTTATGATGGGTTGGTGTTAGAGAAAACTTTTTGGAGGTTGGTGGTAATGAAGGACTACGAGGGGCCTTTGTCGTTGCTATAATCTGACTTTCGGCTTGTGTTGTCACAGGTTTAAAGGTTGGTAGACCAAAGTGTAGGGTTTTAATCCTTTCTGAGATTACTTGTTTTTGTTGTTTCTTTTCTGCTTTACCCATGGTGTCGATTGTAGCTCCCTGTGGAAATGGAGTGATTCCAGGCCTTTTCAAACTACTAGTAGGATGTTTGTCAAGCTTCTCTCGATCTAGCTGCATAAATCGGCTTTCGTAGAAAGGAACTGTTGAAGGCTGCAGTTCCTCTGGGCTCTTTGTTGGAGGTATAGCGTCTGTTTTCTTCTCAGGGATTTGTTCTACTGCGTCTGCATTTCTCAGAACACCTTTTACTGGCAAAGCTTTATGTCTAAGGGACTCAGCAATTTTTGGCTGCTCAAGTGGTTCTGTGAACCTTACCGTTTTTGTTTTTGGTGATGGTGGAGTGGGCTTTTCAGGTTTTTTAATCTCCTCAATTATAGACTCTTCAGGTTCAAGAAAGTCAAATTGTTCCTGGATTGACTTAAACATTTTTAATCTCTCTGATAATGACAAAATGACACCTGGTGTTTCCATATCGTCACTTTTGAAGTCCTTCTCATATATACTCTCCCTTTTAATGTCTGACCGACTTAACCGAGGCCTTGCTTGGATCTGTGGCGGCAACGCTAACAGTTTCTCTAGTAGTTTATCAAGATTTGTTTTCCTCACAGGCAGCTTTTCCAAAGAGCTCTTACTTTCTGTTTCATCTGTTGGAGGCTCAGTCGGGGCCTCTTGTAATAATTCCACAGGCCAAGATGGCTTCACCTCTTCCTTTTCATCTGATAATTTTGGTGATTCTTCGCTTTCAGATAATTTAATGTATTCACTGCTTTTGTCAAAGCCAGCCAATGGTTCATCTTCAAATGTTTCTAATGTTTCTATTGTTTCTATTTCTTCAGCCTCAGTAGTCACTATGATCTCTGAGATATCTGTAGCTTGTTCAGTTTCAGGACCTTCAGACTGCACCTGGACCTCTTCTGTAGGCTGTTCAGCTTTTTTCTCCTCATCTTCACTTGGAGATTTTGCTGATGTTTCTGGCTCTATAGGCACGTTGAAAAGTCCAGACAGATATCTTATTTTATTGTTACGGAATTCTTCATAGTACATATGCTTCAACTTTCTCATGAAGAGTAATTCTTTCCTAACTTTAGCAAACTGAGCAATTGCACCTTCAACTGAAATGTCTATAGGAGAAGAATCTTCTGGCAATGGCCTCGTCAAGCATTGCATGTACTTTGTCTCTTGAAGATAATGTATTAAAGTTAACAAAAACGGTTGTTTGTAGATCATGTAGTCAAACTCCATGCCATCTGTAACTTTTTCTTCTTGTTGCGGCATACTCTCTGGTCCAACTATCTCTATGTCTTCTACCGCCGGAACTTGTTTTGGAACCATGTTCACCCATCGATCCTTTCCAAAGATGCCAACAAAGGTACCAGTGCTTGACCAGAGTTTCACATTGTAATCCACCTCTGCTGTAATTATTTTCTCACAAGCAGGGTCACATGCAACACTTATCAACTCAGATGTACCGGCTTTCCAAGAGGCCATCAGTGGAGTTGGTTGTGAAGGGTATAGCCATCCACTGATTGTCTCATATTCCACATTATTTTCTTCTTCTTTTGTTTGAAGACCAAAATCCTCAATATCATACAAACAAACTACTCCATAGCTATCACCTGTCAATAAAATTGTTTCACTTTCAGAAAGTGACACACAAGTAATCTTAGCACCATCTTGTATGACTGCTTTGAACCTACTTATCAGTCCTCCGTTAATTGTCGTTGACCATGCCGTAATGTAAAGATCTCCTATTGTCAGCAATGTGCCTGTTGTAGCACTAACCTCTCTGCTCTTCAGAGATTTTACTAATAGAACTCTTTTTTCTTCACCTTGCTTCAGAGTAGACTCGATCAACAAATCATGTCGAAGCGTTAACTGGCGAAGGTACAATTCAAGACTTTGTATTTTAGGGTTGTTTGTTGTGTTGATATAGTACAAAGCGGTTATAGTTTCTAAATCCCAGGTGAGAACATTGCCGTTGCTGGATGCTGCAATCAATTTGTCGTCATGGTGATCCATCGAGGAAATATTGCTCAATAGAAAATGCTCGAACTCATTCCTTAACTTTCCATTAGAATCCAGCTGTAAGATTTTTGAGGAATCCTTTGTGGAAATGTACATGTCATCATTCATGAGGACAATGCTGGTCACATCATTCGGTAACGTTTCTTCTAGGATTTCCAGCTGTTCTCCATTGTTAAAGTTCCAATGTTTTATTAACCTGTCACAAGAAATTGTAATCAGTTTGCGGTTGACGTCATCGAATGACATGAATGTGTTTCCAGCAATCTTCTGTTTGCTTGGTGTGATGTCAAACTCCATAACAGCCTTTCCGGTCAAGATATCCCACACTGTCACAATGCCTTTTTGGCAAACAGAGATAACTTGCTTGTAAATCCCATGATAGAGCATACTGCACAAAGGCATGTAGTGGGATTTCAAGGTCTCATGGAAAACATTGGTTCCCCTTCCAAAACATTTTCCAATAACTGAGTTAGCAACGTAAAACTCATTGTTGTGTATGTTGTAGCATACACTGGTGATTGGGGCTGTTGGTACCAAGCCATTGGGAATAATACGCTGCTTGAGGTTCCAGTCTCCATCAGTCCAAAAACATATATGTTTGTCTACTGATATGGTGACAAACATTTTCTCTATGGAATTGTACACAACATGGCTGACAGTTTCCTTATGTCCTATTAATTCACGTTCATATGACTTGGTTTTGTGAGGAAACCACACCCGTAGAACGCCAGACATTCCACCGGTCAAGAAATACCTGGACCAAGGAGAATACGCAACAGACTTGTAGAATCTATAATTCCCAGGGCTTCTATAGATCTGTGCGTTGATAGCAGGCTCACTTCTCTCTTGGTCAAACATGCACTCTACGACGGCCATGAACTTGGATGTCGCACCGCACACGGTAAAAGACTGTAAAGATGGAATGTATTGCACTTGAGTGCAAATGTCATCAAAAATGAAAATCTTCAGACTGTCAAAGTTTTCACAGGTGGTAGACAGCAGAGATGAGACAGTCACAGTTGGGTAGTGTCGCAAAGAGCTTCTTTGCAACTTCTTCTTGTTGAAAAGACCATTATCGTGGATGTAATAAGAGACGTTCACAAACAAAAATCCTCTTGAGTCGCCACACGCAAAAATACCCTTGTTCCCATTACAATAGTAGTCCATGGCTGTAAACTCTTCCTCCAAGATGCAGAATTTGATTCTCGTTAAATCAGAAAAGTGCTCACAATTATAGAATAAGATCTCTCGGTCAGACGTTGAGACAGCTAGCATTTTGAGATCGCTGATGTACAACACATCAAAAACATGCATTTTGGGAGTATGGTGATAAGCAGGTGTTGTCGTCTCTCTTTCTTGAAGGGGAATACATTTTGATATCTTTAAGTCATTTGACCAGTATTTCAGCGTGCCATTTGTTGTGACCGTAATGTAATTATAGTTTTTGTAAGACCTGATCGGTTCCATTAAGCAGTAGTCCCTGAAATCCTGTGCGGTTCTCAGATTGGAGGGTCGGCAAATCATTTTCACAATTGGTTTCAGACAGTCAGTCTGTGTGTACGTAAACTCATATGGGAAAAGTACGTTCTTGTAGTCCAATGTCTCTGCTTGTTCATTTCTCTGAAGGAGATAGTGCAAAAGTTCTCCTAGATCCACGGTTCGATCGCAGTTTGTGTCAATTTTCATGTGTAAGACACGAACCTCCTCTTTTGTGATATCTGTGTTTATTTGTGCCATCATCTCATAAAATTCATCCATGTCCAGGCCTCCACTTTCATCAGTGTCGGCCTCTTTGAATAGTTTCACAATTTCTGGAATGTTTTCCGCTGTGAACATCTTCTCTGCGTTCGAATCCGACGATGCTTCTTCGTTTAACATGCTGTCCACGTTCGTAGGCTCGTCTATGTGGGCTATCGATTTGGGAAAATGTCCGTCGAGGGACTTCAGTATTTCGGCCTCATAGAAATCCGTTTTCATCGCTTTCCCTCCTTTTTGAAACATCTTGCCTGGGAAGTGAGTTTAGAAAGTTTTACGATATCGGTTTCTGGAATCACGTGTCACTCTGCTAGAAGTGAAACAAATCAAGAATGAGATTTGAAATTTGTTTTACTATATAGCATCCTGGAATTAGGTGCCGTCACCAAAGATCAAAGCCCCCTGTGACGTAAGCTGACGTTGCTTGGTAACAACAGCACGTGTGGGAGGAGCGGGAAAATCAGTGCAAGTTGCCGACTTTGGATCACTGAATGTATCCAGTGCTACATTTGTTTGACATCATGGAATGATTAAAACTGTTCAATTACCAAATGTTAAACTCCGACTTCTACTTTTTTAAACTAGAAAGCTGTTTTGAAAGCCATTTATATCTTTATATCTTGATGAACCACCAGGCCAGTTGATTCACATTTGACACACAATTACTTTACAGTATTAAGGTCCATTTTAAATTAGTACAACGCACTGGAATCAAAATAACAATCTCTGCTACATTTAGCATTTGACCGACAGCAAAAACGGTTTGATTTTAAATAAAGTTTAAAATAAATCCAGACAATTAAGTGTAGGGATGAAGTCCAGGTTTGAGAATCGACTGAAACAAAAACTGTTGTGGATGTCTACAGGCATGTTGGCTGATTCTTTGAAAACGTTGCATTGTAGGTGGACGGCCAGATTTTGGAATATTGCTTAATAACTTACAACCTTCTCTTAATTGCTCAACAACTCTATCATTGACCTGTCTGCTTTGTCTCTTGGTATTGATAAATGGTGTTTATTCCTCAATGTTCTCTAATAGACCTCTACTGCACAGACGTTGGTCCTGTTTAGTGATTACATGTCTTCTGAAGACGACTGATTGCAATGGAATTTATTCAGGGTGTTGCACACATGTTTCTTAATGTGCCACTCTGCTGGTCTTTCACAGCATCATAATAAAATAAATGTAAGATTTGTAGTTTTACAAAACGTGTAAAAGTTCAAGCGGCCTGACTGAATATTTTCGTAAGGCAGCGTCTGACTTGTTGGAGGGGGCTAAACACAACATGCACCAACTCGTCTCCCAATGTGCACCAAGTCACGTGCCGGTACTGAAATAGCAGCAGTTAATTAAATGAATAAATGAAACTTTTATAGTCCGTCTTTTTACTGGCGAATCCGACCTTTGCCCCCCCTTCATCTAAACTACACAAAACAAAATTGGGCCAACAAAGAGCGTTTTGTGTAACTCGTGACGTACACATGTTGGACACTAACTTTCTTCTTCCAGCTCTTTTCAGTGTCTGCAGAACCATATAAAGTGGGAATTATACACACACCAAACCAAAATATAGGCCGAATGGTAGAATATTTATATATTTACTTTTGATTTAACATTTTAGGCGTCTATACCCAGCCGTGACCCCTGCAGGTCCAACTTGAGCAGCGGGAGCTTCTATGTCAGAATGAAGAGTTCTGATCAGTTTTAATAACATAGAAGTAAAATAGAAATACACCCGTATTGAATCCACAGGATTTTCAAAAATGAAATTTTTTTACTGGTGCCACTATCTTTCTGAAGATATTGTTAAATGTTTCCGGAGGTCAAAGGTCAACCAGTCATTCCACCCGTATAAAAATCGAACAAACTATGAAAAAAAAAAATCATATGCATTTGTTGTCAATCAACTGTGCTACAAAATTTTGAGCTACACAAACATGACAACATTTATATCTATTTCGTTTAATTTTGTAAAAAATCTTAATTATAATGACTCAAGCGAGTTTATTTTTTATTTTTTGCTGCACAAGCATAACACAGTTGATTGACAACAAATGTATATGATTTTTTTTTTTTTTGGATTACATCCAAAAAAATTTAAATAAAAAGTCTGCATTGATTTGCACTGAAGAAACCTGGGAAAAATTACCTACAAGACATTGAACTTGAGGAAATTAACTTAATTTCCAAGAATCACTGGGTTAGGTCAAGAAACTGGCATTATGATGCCATATTTAGTAAACGATCATATCGATTCATATGTTTTCTAATTGATTATTCACACACAAAAGATTCCTCTGTCTATTTGCAAAATGCAGCATTTGTGTGAATGTCTCATACTTATGTGTGAAAGGCTTTAAAACCTTCAATAAATTCCCGTATAATTCAATTTTCTTAGAAATCTGGAAGTTATTTGTCCCCACAGAGTTGCATGCTCATAATATATCTCTGATGTAGTATTGAAAAAATTTGTATAGAGATTTTCCGATAGATGGAAAGGAAGGACGAGTCAAGGACATGATGCGAGTGGCTTTGTTATCCATCCAGGTAAATTTATTACCAACATAAAGCACCTTTGGCAGTCCGGGAAACAGAAACTGAAGAAATGGGGGATGTATCCCCAGGCATGCCGTTCCTAACTCGCACATCCTGCAGACTGCAGTTCTCAATCAAAGCACCAGAACGTGTGGGGCATGATTTCAGAAGACCCCATTATGCGGGGAAAATGTCATTAGCAATTTTACAATTTCACGCATTGGTGCGGCTAACATCTCTCTGGAAGACGGCAGGTCATGGATGAGAGGTAAGAGGCCCCCAAACTCTTGGAGCAAGTCAGACGTTGAGTAATGTTCAGTACTTAGCATGAGGGGAAGAGGAACTCGCGCATTCCTGTCCAGCATCACCGCACATCGCTCATCCTGATACAATTACATTTCTGAACTGAGGACAGAATGCCTTGTTTTTCCAACTCCCAACAATTCTGAGGTCACAGCAGCTCATCTGCTCATCTCCATTTATAATTCCTCTCTCTGTCAGTCTTCTGCTGGCCCAAGATATGTTTTTGGCAGAGGTAGGATAGGAAATCTTCATTATCTGTGCTTCCTTTGACCATATGCTTGTGCAAATTGGAATTAATAAGATAAATTTGCCTAATGGAAACATGCCAATTTAGAAAAAATAAACATCACACCTTACTTGAAGGGGTTTGCGTAGGATTGACATGACACGCTCATAAACATGACATAACATCTGTCATGAACATGAAGGAGTCTTGATGAATGTCTGACTGTTGTCATGAAGTGTCATTCACTCCAAGAGTGTCATTAAATAATGAAACTCTTAATGGACCTTCAATGCAAGTTTTAGTAAAATTTTGCATTGAAAGTGTCATTATTTACCGAATGACACTTCATGACAACAGTCAAGCATTCATGAAGACTCCTTTATGTTCCTGACAGGTGATATGTCATGTTAATGACATGTCAGTCCTATTCACACCCCTTCAAATAAAGTGTTACCAAAAGAAAAAAAGAACAGACATTTATCAATAACGTTTCTGCATAAGGTGAATCTCCAAAATTAGTGTATTTGTGTATTTTGCAAAACAAAGTAATGGAAATGTGATCAACAACTGTTGGCGGAAAAGACAAAGACAACAGAAAGTGGTTGGAGGATGATGGCGCCGGATGATTTTTAATGACTTGCATGTGATTTTAATTGCATTGATTTAATTTTTCATTAAATGCAACTGCAAAAATGTGTCTTTTCATCATGAGCGAAGTATCAAGAAAATTTTGTGCGCATTTGTAATGGAAATGCATCAATTGGAGCAGATAGACCAGCTGCATAGAATGAGGCCAGGTGACTTCATTATCAGATGAAAAATACGAGTAGCACCTATCTATTACCCAGCATCTAAATATTAGCTTAGCATTCCTTCATTTCAACTTGATTTCCTATCAGAATAGTCAAGCGTGGAGGAAATGGGTTACTAGGCAACATCTTTTAGCCATTTTTCTTACAATAATGACATTGTGGGACTGTCATGATGGGTTTGATTTTCTGAGCCCACATGCAGAACACCACAAGAGACCAAAATCAGGTTAAGAGAATTTATT
>CAEFZY010007944.1:0-14221 GCA_903066815.1 Brachyrhaphis roseni | reverse complement strand
ATCTATCTATCTATCTATCTATCTATCTATCTATCTATCTATCTATCTATCTATCTATCTATCTATCTATCTATCTAAAATATACTTGGAAATGTTTATGTGTTAGAATAACTTGATAAGGTCAAAATTAGATCAAATCAAGTCTCAAACAGCAATAATACAGGAATAATAAGTTTTACTAACTTGGTAAAATAAAAACAAATCATAGTTAAACTAGATGTTTGACAGGATCTGTGTTTTTCTGTGATTATTTTCGAGTTTTCTGTGTATTTATTTCGAGTTCTGTGTCTCTGTGTTCTCCATGTTGTCCTGTCTCCCCTTGATTGTTCCCAGGTGTGTCTCGTTCCCTGATTACCCTCTGTGTATTTAATCCCACCTGTGTCCTTTGTTCCTCGTCGGGTCCTTGTCTGCGTTTCGTCTGATGTTTGCCAGTCTGTTGCTTTGTCCACTCGTTTGCCGTGCGCTACCTGCATTGAGCCCCTGTGTTTCGCTCAGCAGTGCTGCCACGGATTGTTGGACTATTTGTACATATTATTCTTCATTAAATCACCATAATCATCTTACCTGGGTCTCCAGCGTCTGCCTCACCACCTCAAACTCCACACTTCATGACACAAAATAAAATTATTATTAATAATATCCAATAATAATAATGTTACTTATTATTATTGGAGCCTTGCAACAAAATTTCTTTAAAAAATATTTCAAATATGAACTAATTCAACCAACCAATCAATCAAGTTTATTTATGTAGCATATTTCAGCAACAAGACATTTCAAAGTACTTTATAAAAATACAAAAAAAACCCCACAAACAAATACAATCAATGAACACAGTCAACAATTGAGACATTACATTTTGTCAAGTGTCATCACGTCAAGATGTTGATTAATGTTTCATTGATTATGTTTCATAGGCAACTCCAAACACGTGGGGTTTTAGTCTTGATTTAAAGGAAGTCAGTGTTTCGGCTGTTTGTTCCAGATTTGTGGTGCATAGAAGCTGAATGCTGATTCTCCATGTTTGGTTCTGGTTCTGGGGTGCAGAGCAGACCAGAACCTGAGAGGTCTGGAATGTTGATACAACTTAATGTATTGTGGTACTAAGCCGTTCAGTGGTTTATAAACTAACAACAGTATTTTAAAGTATATTCTCTCAGTGGAAGGACTGTAGAACACGGTGATGTGCTCTACAGTCCTGGTTTTAGTGAGAATGCCAGCAGCAGGGTTCTGGATCAGCTGCAGCTGGAGGATGGATTTTTTTAGGCAGACCTGGGAAGATACTGTTGCAGTAATCAATGTCACTGAAGATAAATGCATGGGTGAGTTTCTCTAGATCTTGCGGAGACATTAGTCCTCTAATCCTGGAAATGTTCTTCAGGTGATAGAAGGACGACTGTAACTGTTTTTATGTGACTCTGAAGGTTCAGGTTGGAGTCCATCACTACACCCAGATTTTGGACCTGATCTCTAGTTTCTAGCTGTAATAACTGAAGCTGTGTGTTAACTCTATATCGTTCCTCTTTAGGTCCAAAGATAAGTTCAGTTTTGTTTCTGTTCAGCTGGAGAAAATTTTGGCACATCCACACATTTATCTGTTCTAAGCATTTATTCAGTGACTGGATGGGTTCTGAGTCTCCTGGTGACATCATAATGTAGAGCTGTGTATCATCTGCGTAGTTATGGTAACTATTTTTTATATCCTGTTAGTGGGAGCATGTAGATATTGAATAAGAGGGGTCCTAGGATTGAACCTTGTGGTACCCCGCATGTGACTTCTGTCCACTTCGATGAGAAGTTTTCTGTTCAAATAAAGAAATCCCTGTTCTATACGTAAGATTCAAACCAGTTGAAAACAGGACCGGAGAGTCCAACACAACTCTCTAGTTATTTCAGTAATATGTCATGATCGACAGTGTCAAATGCTGCACTGATGTCCAACAGAACCAAAACTGTGGTTCTTCCACAGTCTGTGTTTATATTGATGTTATTGAACACTTTGACTAGGACAGTCTCAGTAGTGTGGTGAGCCTGGAAACCAGACTGAAAGACATCAAAGCGGTTGGTTATTGTTAAGAAACTATTTAACTGTTTAAACACTGCTTTTTCAAAAATTTTGCTCATCATATTGTTTATCAGTATTATCGCCATAGAAAGATTTTCTAATATAATGGACCCCTGCCCATAGCATGATGTTGCCACCACTATACTTCACAGTCAGGATGATTAGCAGGTGATAAGTAGTTCCTGTATTTTCCAAATATGTTAAATTTTAAGTGCGAAGTGGCTTCCATTCCTGTATTAGCAATGATTGATATTTTTATTTCTTGGTCAGCACTCTCTGACCAAAGACCTTCTTCTGTCATCTCTTTCCTGCCAGATTTAGTGCTTACAATTCTCTTCTGTTTCCACAGAAAGAAGACCACAGATTTTTGAGACAACAATACAGAATATATACCAGAAAAACAGGAACAGTCAAAATTGGATCAAATAAATCTAACAAAAAAAACCCCCAATAGAACCACAAAACACATCCAAATTATATATGTTTTGTTTTTATTTCTTCTTGTAATTAAATATAAACAGCACTGAACACTAATGAGTAAACTGAATGAAATTAGCTTCACATTACATAAGGATCTGTCCTTATGTAATGCATTAGACAGAGCAATAATCAAATGTGGCTGACAAAAAATAAAAAAGTCCCAAACAGAAATAAACACTGTTGCAGTGAGGTCAGTCAAATGGCTCAGTCAAATGTCATTTGAATATATTGGAGAGCTATGCAAATCTGTTGTCATGGAAACCTTTTTTGAACTCTGCTGCGACTATCTGTTTCAGTATGGTTCGACTCATTTTAAGATTAGTTTCAAAAATTTAATCTACACACTGGACTAGGGGTTAGCTGCCAAATATTCTGACTCAAACCACATCCATCATATTGATTCAAGCTTTAACACAGTGAGTTTTAGGTTAAAGCTAAACCTAAAACTGAGAATATGCTAAGAAATGGCATCAGACATGTTTCTCACAAGTCAAAGAACTTAAATAAAAATATGTTGTTTTATTTTTAGGAGTACATTTTCATTAAAAGGCAGCAGATGAATTAAAACCCGAGGATATGATAACAAATAAATGTTTTATAGTAGTTTTACTGACTACATTACATTTACAAATATAGATATAATGATAAGAAGTTATCAGGAAGTATGGAATTTTTCTCTAATTTAAATTCATAACACCTCTGTACCTTCCCTTTTAAATATTCCTAGTTCTGTTTTTTTAATTGGTCTGTCAATGAAAACAACAAATATAATGCTAAACAACAGTGGGTTTATTTAGATTTTTCCAACTGTAAGGCCTTTTGCGTCATTTGAATGAATGTGTTATGTTTCCTCGCGATCGTTATCATGTAAAACTTGGGAATTTTAGTCCCCAAATTTATTCCCAGAGTGAAACATCTGCAGCAACAAGTGAACATGTACTTGTGAGCATGTTTAATGTATTGATTCATTAATTTGTTGAAAATTCAGGCAGTTCTGAATCTGGCAAATTTCTTTGTAAATTATTGTGTTCTAAAGTGGTTTTTACAGTTATATACATCTTTATATATGTAGGCATTTCAGTTTAGTAGTCTAATGACATGACAAATGAAGCTCTTTTGTTGCCAACCTCTGAGGTTTTCCATCCATTTTCTATCTGCTCCCAGGCTTCCATCAGCGACAGACTCCTTGGTTCTTGCACCTCTTGTCGCCTGACCATCAAATACGCTGACCTTTGGGGTTCTTTTGCCTTCAACATTGGCACTAAGGATTCTTCAGCCATTGCCATTAGCCTCCAGTCCTGTAACGAGCCTCTCCTTGGCTCTTTTATCGATCTGAGCCAGTCTCCGTTGCTGGTTTCCAGGGTTCCTGTGCCTCCATCAACAACCTATGAGAGCCTTTAGCCACTGTGGCCAGTCCTCTGTCCACTGCCTCCTGCAACTTCCAAACACCTTCACTACAAACCTTTAGTCTCTAAGCCTCTTTGCTGCAGACCTCCTGAACTGGTCTCCACTGGGCACTGTTTTTGTTTTTCATTGCTGGCCCTCCTTTGGAGGTCTATCCACCAGCCAGGTCTGTTTTTGTTGTTGTTGTCATTTTTACAGTATGTCTTATGCCATGGCAGAGGAATCCCATTATTTGTTTTTTTTCTGTGCTTGTATTTCTCACTTTTTTATTCCTTAGTGATTAACCTTAGTTTTTGTTTTTACTTTTGATGAGACTGGATTCTTCCGTTGCCTCTTTGTTGCTGGTTCCTGTTGTTCCCTGCTCATAAACTGTCCTGTTCTGCTCCTCATCCTTTTTGTAAGCTTACATTTATTTTTAATAAAATATAAGTTTATTAAACTTACATTTAATAACATGTAAGTTTAATAAACTTCAACTGAGTCTGCTTCTGGGTAGAACTACAACCATCACTAATTAGAACATAAAACAACTATAAACATTATAACAGTATACTGTGGACATCAATAAAACAGTATGAAATAACCAATGTTTGGGATTTACAGCAAGAAAACAAAATCAACTGTGTCTTATGGACACAGTCCAATCTGGTCTTTCAAACTTACAACTGACTTACTTCTTAAATTGCTTGAGGAAAATGCCCACATTCATTCCTCTTTTGGAGTCAAGGATGCTGACCTAAAACCAGAATAAAAGGAAGATCATTTAAATATAGCAGAAAAACAATAACCCATCTGTAATGCATGTCTGTGTTTTAAGTGTCACACAACACCACAGCACAATCCATTTCCAATGGGTCACAAAATTTGATTCTCTAGTCAATCTATTCAGATCTACTAGAATCCTGGGTCCCTACTAGGGGTGCACCAATAAATCGCCCAGCCGATAAATCGGCCCGATTTTTTTAATTTTAGGAAATTGGTGATCGGCTAATGCTTCCATGAGTAGTGTTTATTTTAATTTTTTTAAATTACTTCTAAATGTGAGATATTTTTACCCACTGAATAAATGTACTTGTGTTAAAAGTTTGATTTGTATTCATACTTCACTGTGAATTTCTCTGTGTTGTAACAACACTGAGCCATTTTTGTCTGCACTCGCCTCATTCTTGCTGCTGTCCTTAAAGGAACGGGACCTCGATATACGAGTCGAGGTTCCAGTTGTCGCCGTCGTGCCTCGTAAAGCTGAGGCCGCGTCTTCCTGCTGCCCGAACAGCTCCTCAACAGAGCGAACATCAATCTGGTACTGCTGCTGCCGCACCGCCAGCGTCCAGATGTTCGGCTTCCCACGCACCTTCTCCTCCGGGATGGGCTTCCAGAAGAAGCTGCGCACACGGCGCTTCTTCCTTGGGTTGTGGTTGGTGGGCGTCGTCGCCAGGGGCGGAGGAGGTGGAGGAGGGAGGGGGGGAGGCGGTGGAGCTTTATGCTGGGCCTCATTCAGGGGGTCAGTCTGTCCAGACATAGAGGACAGGTCGGAGGTAGTAATGGAGGAGGTGGTGCAGCTGCTCTCCTCGCTGCTGCAGCTCTCTGGCTCTTTGGTTGGAGATGAGCAACTCATAACCAGAACAACAAGAGTCAACACTCAGCAAGATCTATGCTGAGAAAGTTGGTTAAATAATCTGATGATGTTTACTTCTGCATCTGTTTGCTCTGCAGTCTAACCGCTGATGATGATTGAAGGTGGGAGTCCCTTCATCTAGTCACACAGAAGAGAGAACACAAATCCAGTTGGTCCATCTTCATCCCGCAGGTGGTCCTCCGTCACGCTGAGCAGAGCAGTCCGAGAGAGACTCCCAGGGTAAGGCGGGGCAGAGGACAGCAACGGCCATGGAGCTGCAGCAGCAACAAAGACACAACGAGATTACCCAAAGGAAGTCATGCAAGCCATGAAACACAGTCTGAAATTTTGAAGAAATAAAAGGGGGAGAGGGGTGCTTGAAATTCAGCGAATACCCAGGATAAAGTCAATGGAACAATGGAAACAATAACTCTTGACTTCTCAACTCTGAGCTCCTGCAGTGGTTACAACCAGAAGAGTAAATTCACTGACTCCGCCCCCCAGCATCACAAGTTCTGACCGAAGCGAAGCGACTGAAGTGAACTTTAAGAACAATTTAATTTCCACATCTGTTTACAACGCTTGGTAAGTACATTTTTCTGAGATGGTTTATTTTAATATTATTTTGAGTTGAGACCAACCTGTGTGATAAGCATTAGCCACATTGCTCCATAATGGCAAGTAAATCTGGTTCAGCAGGCCAAAACTGTAGCGTGCAAAACAAAAGCATTGAATAAAAGCAAGCAGGTCAACATTTAGTCAAACTTTTTACCCAACTTAAATAGAGTTAAAACAATTTTCAGATTGTGAAATGCTGACATGTAATTATGACACTTAATTAGTGTTAAAGTACCAACTCTCCAAAAAGTGTTAAATTTAGACTTTCTGGTCATGTAGCACTACAAATTGTTTTTACTCAAGTAAAAGTAAAAAGCAGCCATCAAAGAAATTACTCAAGTAAGAGTAAAACAGCATTTGGTAAAAGGTCTACTGGAGTACTGAGTAATTGATTAAATGATCAATCATTTAATATTTAAAATGACATCATCTGACTAACCAAAATATAAAGTTAGGTGGAAAATTTTGCATTTTAAGGAAACAAAATGACAATAATTGATCAAAGTAACCAAAATAACAAAATCAGACAAAAGCAAATGTTTCAGAATCAATTCCTTTCAACATAAAACTTATGAAACTTAAACAAAAACTACAGGTGTGTGTCTTTGTCTGCTGAATTTTTGGTTAAAACATGTTTGTTTTTCATCCAGTGGGTAGAAAATCCAGAATTTTTACTCAAGTAAAGGAGGCATAGTTCATAATAAAATTACTCAAGTAAAAGTAAAAAGTACAGCGTAGTAAAAATACTTCTAAAAGTACACTTTTTCAGAAAAGCTACTTAAGTAAATGTAATTGAGTAAATGTAACTAGTTACTTACTACCCAACTCAGACTGGATTGAATTTAACCACACGTTCATGTAACTTCATACAGATTGTTAGAGAAGTAAAGGGCAGTTTTCTATTTTCTCTTCCAGCTGCTGGTAGCTGGTCTCATCTTTATTAAATCAGCTCTGCTCTCAGTGGGATCACTCACCCTCACCACAGTGGAAACCAAAGACTCCTTTAAAATCCCATACAAAACATTCTATATTTATTTCAAACATTATGTTAGTACATTATTCAAACAGTTACTTTATGGCAAATTTCTCTGCTACCAGAGTTTACTGGTAGCAGAGTAACTCTGTTACTGGGTAATTTTCCCACCGGTTTCCAATGCTGTCCACCTGATACCCAGAGCTAGTTACTAATTAATAAAACATACGTCACAAACCTGCTCGTGTTGCCAGCATCAGTCTGCTGTTCAAAGAGCTGGACCACAACGTCACTCATGCTTCATTTATGAGACTAAGAGAACATCTGACCTCATGCAGAGTCACCCCTTCTGTCCCCCCCAAAGACAGCCACAAGCTGAAAAGTCTGACAACTTCTTTAGAGGAATATATCTCCTTTCTTCTAAACTTATGTAATGCAGTTCACAACCCTTGTGCATATAACATGTGAAGCACCAAATAAATTGAGTTTATGTAATGAATTCCAGAGTCCATCAATACAAAAACAGAAACATAAGTAAAAAATATATATATATAAAAAATAGCTGTAGAAATAATGATAAAGACCAGTTTAAGATTGTAATAAATTATGGCTGCTTGGAGAGCAAAGTACTTAGAAATTATGTCTGACGTAAAACCTTTAATGAGACTCATCAGCTTAATCTGATGACAGCTGAAGTGAAATTAGTAAATATAGTATTGCTTCCAGCAGAGCTCAGTGGGAACGTGACTGTCCTGTAGAGGCTTTTCTGTGTCCGTTACCATCTGCTGTCGCCTCCGTTTGTTTTATGACAGTCTTTTCCCTTTTAGCTGAAAATGAATTTAACCGGAAGAAGCTGTCACCACCACCACCACCACCACCACCAAGTCCAAAACAAACATACTTCCACTCAAACTCCCAGATGTGCAAATAACTAAGGTCAAGTCACCAGCACCAGCCTTAATGAACCCTTGTTGCTGATTTCCACTCTAATTTCCTGAGGGGGTCGGCAGGTCTCTGCAGACCACAGGTCTTTAACTCACACCAAGGGGCCAAAGAGCCACGTTCACAGGGAATTTGGTCGCTGTCACGTCATCATCATTACCATGGCAACGCTCATTAGCAGAAAGCATATTGCGTAAAGCTCAGCAAGACGTTGTTGCTGTTGAGGAAGCTTGGATCTGACCACCTTGATCCAAACGTTTCCAGTGCTGCAGTGTCAGTTAGTTGTCCTGAGAAGTAATAGTTACAAACATCTAACTGCTGTAATTTAAAAAGTCCAATTTGAAATCCTTCTTGGAATTTGGTATCAACCTCTTCAAGTACCGTTGCTATACCTGAAGATGATGAAACTCAGATATAGTTAGCAACAGTTCCAAAGTGGTAGGACCAAGCAAGACTCGTTATACAAGTTATACATGCTGATAAAGGCATCGGAGGGGATATTCTAACCCTGCAACTGATATGAAAACTGTCCGCACCACCTACAGCCAGTCGAAATAAAAAACTTTGTTTATAAGCTGATCCACAAAGCTTTTAAAACAACTGTAATTCAGAATAATTACAACTATGAGTTCAAACGTAGCCATAACCTTCTGTCATCTGCTCATGCTGGCTACCCAGATCCATAACACTAAGGGTGCACCATCGCAGTTTTCTGGCCAATTGCCAATTACCGATCTTTATAAAGCCAAACCTGCTGATTTTGGCCAATATTAAATTGTTTGTATAAAATGTCACTAAATACAGCAAGAAAGTGAGTTGGCAACATTGGGGTGACTATTATTAACTGCAAATGTGACCTGGAGAGCCAGTGTATCAGCCAAACCTCTCTCATAGCAGAGTATAAGAGGACAGTGGCTGACTGAGGTAGGTAAGATCGGGGGAAAAGATAAGCTTCACATGTATCAGCCGATCACTGATATCAAGATTCATCTGTGAACCCCTTCATAAAGTTGGAGTGAAAACCTCGTGTTAATATGTTGAACATGAACAATGCATGTACATGTTTAAAGTCAAACCAAGTAACACCATTTTATTTCTGCCGTTTTTCTGAGAGTTCTTGGACAATCTGAGAAGGATATCATTTGGGAACATTTGCTGCAACATTGACTTATCTTCCTAATTTCATGTCGCTCACGACAGAGCGAAGACACAATGGAATGAGCAACCCTGTTGTTGAAACAGCACACACACGCCAGCTCAAACAGACACTAGCCAGGTTACTATTGCCCAGATACCAAAGACAAAAGAGCTGCCACAGAACACACACAGGGAACACAAACAGCAGTGGTGAGCTGAGCAGTGGAACCAGAGCACGTGACTGCAGGATAATCCATAATGTATGCAGCTTCACTCTTTATGACAACAAGTGTGTTTTCCTCCTTCAACGTCAAACATCTTCTCACTGTTTGTGTTAAATATACAAAATGAACCAAGACATCAAATATATCTTTACCCGCAGGATGTTTATCACGTTTTTTTTATTATTGGTAAGCCATCCAGAAAGTGGAAAAAACAGAGCACAAGGGGACTTTTTACGCCGGAAATCCTGGATTTCTCTAATACTTCCAAAGACCTGAGCTGTTTCACCGTTGTGTCTGCACTTTCTGGGTAAACTAAGGAAGGCCCTGATCAAGTGAATTATTCATTTCACCATGAATCACCTCTTTCTCTCGTCCTACCCAACTGTCCTGAACGGAGTCCCTTTGCAACCAAAGGCAAATTACATGAGCAAGACGTGGTCACATCAAACACTGAACTGATCAAAAGGGATCAAACTCAATGATATGCATAACTGTCTAATGGATATGTAGATTTTGCTAAACAGAAGTAGTGTTTACATCGTCTTGGAAGAGTAACCATGGCTCTTTTTGTCATGTTGTAGCCAAAAGCTTAAATGTATCAATATGTTTCATTTGGATTTGAAGTGCTAGACCAACACAGAGTGGTGCATAATGAAATGAAAATTATAGGAAATATTTTCCCGTTCAGTTCTGCAAAACAGTTCAGTTCAGCTGGACTGGATGGATTCTCAATCCCTCCAGGAAGTTGCAACGCAGCAATCACACATGTTATGAAAATTGTAAAACTAAAAAAAATTTGACTACAACTTTTTGAAAAAGATGCCACAAAAATGTTCCTCATTTTAGGCCACAACAATCACAAAGCAGAGCGCAACATCATGGAAGGTCTGGTTAGCTGCTAAAACATGATTAGCTCCCATTGTAGATCTGGCTGTATGTTTAAGGTTGTTGCTCTGTTTAACAATAAAACACAGACCACAGGCTCAAGTTCTCTCCACCCTTTAAAAGCTTTTTTTCTATGATTATCCTGTATTTTTTCCCCATTCTTCTTTCTTTGAACTCTGACCACCTTCTCTACACCTATTGTGGAAAAGCACTGCAAAACTGTGATGCTCCCACCGGCATGTTGGGATGGTGCATTCTGGGTAATGTGCAGTGTTAGTTTTTCACTATACACAGTTTTTTTCCAAGAATGCAACCCAGCAACTTCTCCCCTTTTCTCTGGTGACAGGTCAGCAGCGCCATCATCTTCCTATTTTCAAATGAGACACACTGCTCACACAGGTGAATTTAGCTAATTATGTAACTCCTGAAAGCAATTATGTGAGGTGGATTTTACTTAGTGGTGCTAAACTGAAAGGGACCAACAACAACTTCACTCTGCTCTGTTTACATTTTTATTTACATTTGTATTTTAAATTTTCAAATTCTAAGTTTGGTCAGTGAAACATCTGAAACTCAGGGCTTCTGTCTCACTGCTCGTACAGAAACAAACAGTTTTGATTGACACAATAGGTTACTCAGGAAGGATTAACGTGGTCCACACAAAACATGCCCTGTGCCCCACCCGGTCTCAAATCTGCAAAATCTCCTTTAAGGAGATTGTTTAAAAAGGTCCCTATTTGTCTAGAAAATAAGGCCTGAATGGCTAATAAGGCCAAGGTACAGCATGGTACCTCAGACCATGTGCAGCTCAGACTACAGTACTGCTAAACACAAGTTTATCTGTTAAAGAAAAGTGCCACGTACCACAATGCCCCTTACACCCTGTCCTACTTTATTCTTTCTTTCTCTTTGAAATATTCCAAAACTCAATAAAACAAAACAAATATGAAGAAAGTATATATTTTTAATCTTCACAATGACAACCAACAAAAGTGGTGCTGTTCATTTATTTGCTTGAGTAATCAACCAGAGACATTTAGCTAGAGATATTTTGTCGTGTAAGAACCGATGAAAGAGCTGCATCGGTCTGTCGTGGTGAAGAGAAAGCTGAGCTGAAAGGTCAGGCACTTGATTTAAAGTTTGGTTCCATGTTCCCATCCTGATCTATTGTTGAGTACTCTGGGTGTTGAGCTAAAAAACAAGATGCAAGTGGCCAAGATGGGTTTCCTCTGCAGATTAGAGCCACTGCTTCTCCACATTAAGAGGAACCAGTAACACTGGTTACTGGTTCCAGTGATTACTGGTCAGGATGGATCCTGACCAGATCCATCCTGGCATCTGGTCAGGATGGATCCTGAGAGACGAAAACTAACACTGCACAATCTTGCTCCCAGTGAATCCATAACACCTGTAGAGTAAGACATGCAATATAAAGAGACTACAGCAGCAGTCCACAGGGTGTCATACAGTACCACCTCCCCCCTCTCCAAGCTTAGTACAAATCTGTTAATAACAGCCTGCGTCTGCAATGAGTTTTTCACATTCTGAAGATTAAAGCTGCCAGTTTGCAGCTCCATCAATTACTGTGTGAGCAGGCTTCACACAGATTCAGCTCAGGCTTCAGCTCAGGCTTCAGGTGTGGGGACTAACCACCACACCTGCAGCCTGTCAGCTGACTTGCAACGTAATGTGGCATTGCATCCCATCGTCACATAACAAACCCTAAAAGCGGTGTAAATCTCCAGCAAACAAGGAATCCAAGCTAATCCTCCTAATAACTGACCCAGCCAGAAGAAGAAACACCTCCCTCATTAAAATGCTGCAAGTTAGCAGCAGTAATTTGGTGCTATAGTCTATATGTGAACAGGACCAGCAATCAGGAAGTGTATGTTTCTGCCAACACTTTCAACTTTTGAAAAAAGACATGCAGAAACAAAATGCGACGAGTCTTTCCTTTTCCACTCGTCTTCCTCGTGCGAAGCATAAACCCAACCTGTCAGTTTGAGTTTTATATTCCTGCCATATAAAAGGGAGAGCTGAGCTGAAAGTCTGTTTGTGTATGTCTATATTTACGCACATACAGATAAAAAGTGACAAACGGAAGTAGAGTAAAACTAAATCAATCAAACCTAAATTAACCGTTATCACTCCTGACCACGGATACTGACAGGCTGTGGATTTATTATTTAAAACTGTAATTACTGCAATATTGCTGTGATAACTGATTGATACCCTTGATAGACAGACAGACAGTCTTCAAAACTTTTCTAACTTTTCAACAGGAATCCATGACTTGCTTTTTCCCTGGCATATAAATATAAGGAGGCAGACATCGCTCAACGACACCCAGTAGAGATAGTTATACCCTAGCACCGATACTGGTATCAGCTGATATTAGTCATTTTTTCACATATCAGTATCAGCCAATAAATAAAAACGCGCCAATATCTACAACTGATGTTTATTTCCATCTTGTTGCCGTTAGTTTCAGGAGGAAGTTGGTCATTAGTGTTTGGTCATGTGGCAGTGACAATAATGCAGCAAAGGATTGTGGGGAGTTGAACTAAAGTAAAAAAAAACAGTGGTGAAGTCAGCAGTCTGGTGTTTTTGTTTTTGGTTGGGAAATATACTTATAATATACACAATACTGCTAAATATCAGTTATCGGCCATGACTGCAATCTTAATATCAGATATTGATATTGACACAAATTTCCATCAATGATTGAAAGATAAAAAACAAGTAGAACTGTCACAAACAGGCTGCATAGTTCTACATGCAACTGCAAAATTGTACAAAAGAGAACTCATCAGACAGTCGGGTCCAGACTCAGGTACTTAGAGCCCAAATCAGCTTCAATCACAAGTTTACCAACTAATACATCAGTTTAGTGTCTATCAATGAAAGTTTAGTTCAGATGTGATCTGAGGTCACTGAACATCAAAGTATTCAACCTGTCCCAAAACAGTAAATCCAGTATGTGCTGGAAGGTCCCACCTGAGGTATCCTGACAGGGCATGTTCCAGAAGCACAGCACACATGGTATCACCGAACAAGCACTGAATCACCTAATGAAATATACAACAAGAACAAGTAAACCGTGTAAAACAAAACCTACTGCAGACACGTAACGCGGGCCGCGGAGCTGCAGATCACAGGCACAGCTTCCAATCCTTACGGTTTTTGGTCTATTGTTGAATGGTGATCAGTGTCTGGCCTGCAGCAGACCGCTGCGCCGGTCCCCTCCTCTGGCTCTGGGGCCCAATTGTTGCTTCAGCAATCCGAGCCTGAAGCCAACAGCAGCTTTAGGCAAACCCACCTCTTGGTTTCTCAGCCCTGTGCTGCTGCAGAGCCAAGTCTGCCACAGCAGCTCACTGATTAATCACACAATATGAGCACAACAACAACACGAGTTCTGAAAACCAGCTTTGACAACTGGTAGTGGTAGTGAATGAGACACAAGTTGAAGTGACAAAACCTACAAAGTGACAAATAAAGCAGCTGTTCAGGTCGCTATGGAGACAACTGCAGGGTAACGAGGACAGGAAGCAAACATGTTTATATGACGCTGGGGAATAGTGTTTATCCAAGAGTGCTTTAACACCTGAGAAATACGAGGCTCACACTCACAGAGCCTGGCTTTTGTATGCTTAAAAATATTCAATTGTAAGAATGTCTTACAATCTTTAAAAACTGTCAAAATGATAATTCCTTCTGAAAGTCTTTGAAGAATTTTCCTTGGACTTTCGCTGCTTTTCAACTCATTTTTAGCTCACTTCCTAAACATTGGAAACATCCATCCATCCATCCATTTTCTGTTCACCCTTGTCCCTAATGGGGTCGGGAGTTGCTGGTGCCTATCTCCAGCTGCGTTCCGG
>CAEFZY010007931.1:0-10022 GCA_903066815.1 Brachyrhaphis roseni | reverse complement strand
CTCCTCCTCCTCCTCCTCCTCCTCCTCCTCCTCCTCCTCCTCCTCCTCCTCCTCCTCCTCCTCCTCCTCCTCCTCCCGGCTGTCTGCGGCCTAAACGCCCCGCCGCCCCTCGCTGTTCATCCCGCGGTGATAAAACGGACCATCAGCAGTAATCTGAGTCAATACGCTCCGGCAGCCCGATGAGGGATGGAGGGACAAGCAGGAATTAATTGCTGTATATAGTTTTGTGTTTGTGGAGGAGAGAGGGGGAGGAAGAGGAGGAGAGGGGAGGAAGATCGATCCACCGGCCTGCCGGCCCGCGATTTATCATCCCAACACGGTCGTATGCAGGTCTCTGGGGTGTGTGTGTGTGTGTGTGTGTGTGGGGGGGGGGGGTGTAGATAAAGTCACACACTCACATGTCACTGTCTGACCTCCAATAATAATTAAACCAATAACAATACTAATAATAATAATAATTCTGATCACTTTTAGTCTTTAAATTAATAATTTCTGTTTATATCTGCAGTGATTAGTTTCAATGTTAATGTATCTGAATTAATAAAACAATCAGATTAAAAGGTTTAAACAGTTCAAGTGTTTTAGTTTGATAGAGAATAAATATTAAATAATTATAAAGATAATTCCTGAAACATGCAGCAGGATATCAGTTTTTAAAATTAGTTTAAAAATTGAGTTACATTTAAAAAAAAAAAAACAATTTCAGACATTTTGGAATTTTTCTTTATTTTTTATTGAACATTCATAATTTTCAGAAGATTTATTGAAAAGCAAAGAAATTAATAAATTTCAGCAGCAGAAGAACTTTGTTCTAAAATAAAGTGAGTTCAGTTTTTCCTCTGGATCTTTTTGCTCATCCTTCAGTAAATCTGAGTTTTAATGTAGAAAAATATGATTTGCTTCAGGGGAATTTTTTTTTTTTTTAAGTTTATCATCCAAGAAGATTAAAGGGTTAATCCCAGATTTTCCTCCAGCACGGCTTCAATTAGAGGACAAACTGAACTCCAACTGCAACATTCATACTTAAAACTGAACATTTTCCAGTGGTTTTGGTTTGAAACTTTTCATAAAATCTGATTTATTGCAAACACACAAGGCCTAAAGACGCAGAGCCAACTGAAATAAATGCAACACAAAGACGCCAAACTGTAAATTTAACAAGAAACACATAAATGTCTAAACCTGAGTGTTTGGGATATAAAATAATAATGATGATGGAAAGAAAAGAGAACAAATTCTGCAGAGTTAAATCAACACTATGCCGAGTCTGTTTGGTTCTTTTCAGAATTGGCATTAATTTAACTCACAGAGTTATTTCAACAGTCTGAGTAGTTATAACTATTTCAGGTGTTAAAATTACTCAATTTCTTATTAAAACAACTCTTAACTAGTTAAATTAACACCAATTCTCATAAGGACAAAATAGACTCAGCCTAGTGTTGGTTTAACTCTGGAGAATTTGCTGTGTACAATAAAATTAAATTAATTAGGAACTTTTTATCCTTATATTCTAACTCAGAACATTTAATCATTTCCTGTGAAAGAAAAAGAGTAAAAGCAGAAAAACAGGCAGAATTTGGACTTTTTGTTTGGTAGATTAAACCTGAAACATCTTCAGTGATTTTCTAAGATGCAGTTTGTTCAGATCCAGTCAGACGTGGTTTTATTGGAGGATGAGGAGAAACGGGACGATGAAGAGCAGAAAGCAGCTTCAGCTCTTCACACCTCGTTAGCGGCTGAAGCGTTTCGGAGGAAACACAGCGAGTCTGTCTGCTGCAGGAACCTGATGGGTTCTGTTGGTTCTACAGACGGTCTGTTTGGGTTCATCTTCTGTTGGTTCAGTTTCTTTCATCTTTCTTTTTTTCACATTCAGTGACTTTTAAACCTGAAAAAGCTAAATTAATATTTAAATTAACGATGAAAGTTGTCAGCTTTGAAGACAACCTCCAATATTTGAATTGTTCTTGTTACTTATTACAGGAACGTTTTCTGTTCTTCTGGAAAAAACTTGTTAAATTCATGGTAGTTTTACTTTAAATAAAATTAATTAACTGAGCAAAAGTTCAGCTTCCAAAAGGAAATGATTTCTGATTTGTTCTTAAAGTGTTTTCTCTTTTCCAGGCACTTAATGCCATTTTATAGCACAATGAAGTAACTATGTTACCTTCAGTTTCTATGAAATGCTGTATATAAAATACAATTTAAAAGAAAATTACTTCCTGATTTAATGTAGTGAAATTGGGCCTCTGTCTCTTTAAAAACTCCTGTTCTTTCTGAAACTCTGCCTTCAGCTCCTCTATTAGCCCTTTAACAATGTTTTTATCAGCGTTTCACTCAGAAGTAGCTCCTATGTTGAGCTCAGTATGTGTGCAGTTCCACCAGGTGTTTGCTAATTCCAGCTGGCTAGTCTGAAGGAGCTGACTGGGGGAGTCATGGTGGAAGCTAACAAGGTGGAAACTCGTTAGCTTGGAAACTGCAGGTCACAGGAGGAGCTGCACCTCGAAGGCGGGGCTAGGTCCACCCAGGTGTTTTGCATCTTATTGGTTGCCATGGAGATTAAATTATTTCTAATACATGTATAAAAGAATCAAGGCAACAGTCCAGGTGTGTTTTTGATGAGGGGATAACATCATAACATGATGTAACATAATACTGCCACTTTAATTTTACCAATGATTGGAAAGTGTGCAGTGGCGCCCTCCAAAGGTGGCCACGGGGGGTCATGGGCCCCCTGGTAAAACGCTGGAATGCTTCAAATGGCCACTAGAGGGAACTTCATCAGACACTGGCAGAACCTCTGACAGTCAGGCAGCATTTGGTGGAGGTCAGATGGAGGTTTAACAGCTGGAAATTTGGTCAAAAATGGCACCTGCTGATGTCACATCCTATTTCCTGCACCTTCTAGTGAAGTGGTTAGTGCTCGAGAACACTGTACTTCAAAATGGGGGAATAATGACACCTGACATACATACAAAAAGCAGATAACCTAGAATTTAAGGAATATGTTCTTAAGTTTTGCTTTAACTTAGTGAAAGACTAAAGAGGAATCCTTCAAATGATAAAATCTCATTCCACTCCATTTTTGCTAACATTTTGTTTCGAAGGAAGTTGCTCTCAGTGTCGTCTTTAGAGGTTTTTATGTTGTTTCCTGCAGTGATTCTTGGTGCAGCTCCCCCACAGGCGAGGAGGGGAACAGGCTACTGAGGGGTTTGGTTGGTTTGACTCAGAGAGAAACAGAACCACAGCAGCTGGAGATGGAACAGATGTTACAACTTTGGTACCATCTGAACAAACTACTGGATTACCAGGTGTGAAAGATGTGAAAATTGTCCAATCAGTGACTGGAATGTCATGAGGACCTCTGTGATCCTGCACATCAGATTTTTACTAAAAATCGTATGTTTAGTTTCTGCTGCTTTAGAGGAACGCCTACTGGTTCTGACAGGTTCTTTACTCATCATTAGCTTTAGATACATCATTTATTTCTCTAAAGAGTAAATTTTAACTGAGTTGGGGATTTTTAGCTGTTTTTCAAGCATTTTTCTCTGTGGACTTAAACTGATTCTGTCTCACCTTTAACAGATAAAGGCTTTTATTTGTTCAACCTGACTCCTGCTGCCTTTAGCGAGGAGCCCAGAAAGTGTCATCCAGGAGAGTCCGGATCAGATAAATATGTTTGGGCTTAGTGTGTGGCCGCTCTTCATCTAAACTGCAAACAAACACAGATATCATCCATAATCATCATCAGATGATTGGACTGAGGGAGAGTCCAGGAGTTTGTTACTGAACCTCTGGTTTTAATGTTTAGCTGGCAGCAGGTCAGGAAATGATGCAAAATCTTAACCTGGGAGTCACAGAGCGTGTTGTGAAACCGGCTAATTCTCATTACTACAGTGTAAAATGTTTCAATTAGAGCAGCCATTAAAAAACTCTCAACAGCAATCCTGTAAATTAGAAAGTTTCCCTCAGATTCCTCTGAGAGTTCTGGGAACAGAGCGACTCAGTCCGTCTGCTGGAGGCGGACCGGAGCCTGAATCACAGATGAACGACCCGTTTTCAGCTCTGACCCGGCTCAGCATTATCAGCACAGCACTGCACCGTTTAGGACATGAGCTGTGGATGTAATCCAGGACGATGTGAGGAGGTTTATCTTTAGAAAGAACAGAATAAAATAACAGCTGAATGTCTTCATAGCTGCTAGCATGCCTTCCAGGTCGGGTTGGGCATTCATCATTTATCCTGAAAAATTTCTTATCATGGTGGGGTTGTAATGTGATGCATTTCACTGATTCAGACTTTCATAAGTTCGTAATTATAATTCTCAGCCATCCTGATTTATCAGTTCTGGCTTCTTCTGGTGCAGAATTAGGATGCATGTCTCACAACAATGACGTAAAAGTCAGAGTAAATGCGATATGACTGCTTTGAAAACAATCACACGTATTTGATTTAGTTCCACATTTGGAAGTGGCACACATTGGATATCAGAACTGGGTCACTCAGAGTGCTGTGAAAAGTCTGATTTGGGTCGCAGTCGCCTCTGTGGTTGTTTTGTTGTTTTTATCAGTCATTTCTTGCTGTTCTGAATGATTCGTTTTAGGTTTTTCTGTTTTAAATCTATCTGGTCACTATGGGCCTGATTTTCTTCTGCAGTCCATCCTTGTTCTTCCTGGAGAATCTGAAACCTGTTCTTGAACTTTCTGATGATTCATAAGTCTGTTTTTTCAGCCGAAATACTTTTAGCAGCAGTTTTCTGTCATTTTGATGTCATGATGGTTGTATGATTCTTTGCTAGCATAAGAGGAAAATAGTTTAGCAACCAGGCTGATAAATGTACCAGTGGATGGATTTCATCTGCACTCCTTTATAGTTTCAGCTGTTCTTATTCTGGGCAAAAATATATCGTATCCCTGCAAAGCTTCTGGCCATTAAAGGATTTTGTTAGTTTTCTTAAACTCATATGGAAACATTTCAAGTACTCACGCAAATGTCTCCACTTTAGGTGAATCCCAGATTTCTGTCCTTAAAATCAAAACAAAAGCAAACAAAAAAACCATCATTAAAAGAAACACATGGAGAATTTTTCCCATTTACTCAGCCATGAACCAGAGCTGTACTTTGCGGTTAATAAATGACTATAATATGATTTAATTAACTTCCATTCATCATGGTGTAAAAGCAGCTGCCAGTCTATCAAATGGAAAATGTTTTCATTTTGGGAAAGTCAGAAAAAACAACATTCACATCCTGTTTCTCTCAGCCTTTGTGGGAGTTTTCTGTCCAGATAATCATCTCTCATTATGTTTCTACAGTCAATTAGCATCCATTACTGTCAGACTGCATCTGTAAGTAAATGTTGACACTCTCTAACTCCAGGCAATATGCTGCGCGCTACATTAGCGTAGAAAAACACCACAGATGACTTTTTCCCCTCATTTGGACTTTATTGTGGAAACAGGATCCTTTTTTCATCAGTTTCAGTTTTTCACACAGTCAGGAACAAAATAATTCCCGTGAAGCGTTTAAAAAAAGGTTTTAAAGTAGACTGGGCCAAGCTGTAGACTGGCCTGTAGATTATTATAAGGCCCGCAGATTAAAAACTAAAGAAGATCAAGTTTTTAAAGAAGGTGAGTGAAAAACACATAAGGAAAATCTAATACTGAACAAAATATCAAACATTGCTAACTTAAAAAAGAAAAAAAAACAACTATTAAACACATTATTAAATGAAAAGCCAGGCTAATACTTAAATGAAATATGTCAACAAGCAAAAAAAGCCTAACAGCCTGACAGTTTTGAATGTGTCTCTTGTGCGTTGACAGTCTGACTGGTTACTAAAGGACCGTTTGTGCAGTTCTATCTCAGCCTCACACAAACAAACATAAACTTGCAGTAAATAAATTGATTTTCAATCAGATTTTGCACCAAAGAGTTAAGAATTTATAAGTTTTGCGAGGGAACGCAGATTCCGCACCCCACAATGTCCCATACAGGCCTCCGTACTAACCTTCTGTTTCAGTTTGTTTCTGACAAAATCAGACGCTGGTAAGTTATTTAGAAATGTTGTAAATTGTTTATATTGTTTTATTTATTTATTTTTGCTTTAGTGTTTCTAACTGTGCGAGGTTTTTGAGGGATAAGAATAAACTTTGAAGGATTTGCTTCCATTTATAGCTTGCTAGCGTTAGCAGCTCTAAGCTAACGGTTTCTTAGCGTTAGCACCTCTAAGCTAACGGTTTCTTCGAGGAGTTTCTCACGAATAGCATAACATAACATTTCACAAAACCTTAATGATGAACAAATAGATCTAAAAAAAAATCGTTTGAAATAGTAATAATCTGTCGACTCTGATAATTATCAGCTTTCTGGAGCTTTAACATTTTGAGCACTAAATTAGCAACAAGTGTCTATCTGGTGAACAGGAAGTTAGCAGGTGTCAGTTAAAAGCACATTGTGGTTTTTAACCTAACTGGACATTTTAAAGCAATTTTTAAATAGTTGATAAACAAGTTTATATCTGACTTAAATGCTGGAGCAGATCTGCTGTAAATACTGGATAATTGAGTAACGTGTTGGTGACTAATCACAGTTGTGTAATTCAAACTAAATAAATCAAAAGTGTCACTCGGAAACCTAACCAACAGAGCACACAGTTAATCCTTCCGTTTCTCTGCAGGTTGCGACATGTGTGCAGATAACAGGAACGGTGAGTGTCCGATGCACGGCCCTCTTCACTCGCTGCGCCGCCTGGTGGGCACCAGCAGCACTGCAGCGACTGTTCCTCTGCCGGACGTCCCTGATTGGCTGAGGGATCTGCCCAGAGAGGTGACGTATACATACCTGTCTGTAGTCTGAAATGTGAACTGCAGTATTTATGTTTGTTTGGATGAAGTCTTGAGGCTCAAACATAAAAACAAATGTAATATTTTCAGGTTACAAATTTAATGTGTTGCTAAGCCTCTAATCTACTAATCAAATTTCATTTTTACTGTGCTTTATGAGCTCTATAACAGTCCCAAATGTAAACTATCAGATAACATCTGAATTGGACCTGTCACAATAAATAATTTAATAATGATAAATTAAAATGAGCTCAATAAACTTCCATGATTAGTCGTTATTCTCTTTCTACCAAAAACTGGATGACAAAGTCTTCAATCTGCTCTGTTTTGAAGGAGAATTTTGTTTACAGACTTCATAATTCATTTTATTTGTTGCTTTTTTCCCCATTTGTTTTGGATATTTAAAATGTCTTCCAGTTCCAGTGTTAAATGTGTATCAGAATTTAAAGTTTATTGATCTTTGAGAATGTGTTCTTGCATTATTAGGTGATTACCATTATGTTATTGAAAATGGTGTCTAAATAATAATATTATCGTTTATTGCACTAAATTTTGGGAGGATTTGTCATCCAGAAAAAAATTGTTATTGTGACAAACCTAATCTGAAAACAAAATCAAACAATAACAAGAAGATGAATAAAGTTAATAATAAGAAAAAACATGATTAGAAGATGAAACAAACATTTCTCAGTGAAACTCAGTTTATCTCCATCATCCTTTCTGATGCATCATTTTTAAGCTGTGGATCAAAGATCCAGACTGCAGAGTTTTAATTAGCTGTTCCTCGTTAACTGCAGGTGTGTCTCTGCACCAGTACGGTTCCCGGTCTGGGTTATGGGATCTGTGCCGCCCAGAGGATCCCTCAGGGAACCTGGATCGGCCCGTTCCAGGGCGTTCCCCTCCTGGTGGACAAACTGCACTGCGGGGCCGTCAGGAACACCAGACACCTGTGGGAGGTGAGTTCATCCCAACGCCTCAGAGTAACGACAAAACTTTGGATCAGGTCAAACTGAGATGATACTGAAGAAAATATGCACTGTTCTAAAGATGGATGCCAGAGATGGACAGAGAACCCAAACACTGCAGGGCTGTGTCTGGTGAATTTATGGATAAAACAAGTTTGTTTTTCATTCAATGGGTAGAAAATCCAGAAATTTTACTGAATTAAGAGTAGAGATACTTCATAATTAAATTCGTAAAATACTCCAATAAGTATATGTTTTCAAAAAAGTGACTCAAGTAAAAGTAATGGAGTAAATGTAACTAGTTACTAACCAACTCTGATGGCTGTAATACATATTTACATGTGATCTGAGCGAGGCTGACTTGACGTGACCTCAAACATCCATCATTACACTTTATGATCGCAACTATTTTACCTCATCATAGAGCTGATAAATGTAATCATTTAATAGATTTTTAAAGTTCAAACTGGATGTGAAGGATGCTTGTCAGTGTTAGCAGTGAGGTGTCATGGCCGCCGTCATGTCACCTCTCAGAGCATCGATCAGAGCAGATTGTTTTCCATACAGTGGCAGGAGAAAGTCAATGTGGCCGTTAGAAACAGCTGCATTAGCATGAGACAGCAGGGCGGGACTGAGGCATGCTGGGAGACGGACACAGAGACAGATGAGTCCCCGGTGACTGAGCCGCTAAAGGTCAGCCAGGCGCAGCCGACCGGACATCAGTCTCTCTGCTGCTGAACGGTGGAGGGGATCCTGCAGGAGGTCAGAGGTCAGCGGAACCAAGGGGACACAATGGCCGAGTCTAGCAGCAGAAAACAGAACCTAAACATCGAGGAGGGAAAGGTTTATTAATGATATTTTTAATCTAATAATGAACTGTCGGTCGCTAACAGGATTTATTTCCATTTCTTTAGTTGACATTATGAAAAAATCTGAAAGATAACGAGCAGATTTTAGCTCAAAGAACCGTTGGCTGAAAACCTGGCGTCAGAAATCAGCTGAGTAATCTGATCCTTCCTGATGTTCTTCCTTTTCTTAAAGACTCGACTTTCAGATCCGTTCATCTTCTGAAGATCGTTTTTTAGGCCTGAAGTCATCTAGGCAGAAAATGGGTTTTGTCTGGAAAAGTATGGAAGTTTGGAAATGTGTAGCGACCGTTTCCCTCGACTTTGAAATGTTGAGTGACTGAAGATTTTTGCAGTCCTGTATGAAAACATTTTATAGAACAAAATGATGCCACTTATTATCTAATAAATTCTGTCAGTAATTTTTTTTTGCACAGTTTATTTGAGCCCAGAACATTTATTTTGGCCCTCAAACCAGCCTTTGGATCTCGTCGGCCCTGGAGAAACGCTGATCCGATAATCTGCCTCTAACCGTTGCCACGGTATCGGCTGCCAGGCTGCAACCGGTCATTAGGTCTATCGATGAAGAAACGGTGCACACAGATCTCATTAAAACCAGCGGCTGCTAAACGATCTTATTGACGCCTCCCAAAACAGGAAGTGATGTCTGTCCTATAGCCAATCAGGGAGCTCGTGTCATGTTGTCTATGGCGTTCAGGAAGGGCCAGCTTTAATTGAGATATTTGTCGTTACGTTTGGATGCAGGAGTAAAGGATTTTCTGGTGCTGCAGTATTTTACGACGAGATAAATCGATCTCCTTCCAGGAAGAGTTACGGAGGAATAATCCTGCGTCGCTGTGACCTGAGGCGCCGCGACAAGCGCTCCGTTTTCCTCCGGTGATTTCACTTCAACTCTGAGTAAACAGACAAATGAGATTCTTCTATAAAAAAGAGACTAAACGTTGAAGAGAAAAAGGGCTTATTTCAGGTTTAGGTTAGTGAACAGATAAATACACCTTAAATAGTGATTGATTAAAATTAATAGATGCGTTATTTTAAAGTTTGAAGCTTGAGCTCCAGTTGCATAAATACATTTGAGATAAACTATTGAGGTTTTTTCAAAGTAAGACATTTTATATGATGTCAAGAAATGTTAAATAGGAAACAAATAAGATCCATACAAAGGAAGATGGAAAAAGAAAAAGTGGCAGCATAGTAGTGGCGAGGCAGCGTGGCGGGGCGGCGCGGCGTGGCGAGGCAGCGTGGCGGGGCAGCGTGGCGGGGCAGCGTGGCGAGGCAGCGTGGCGAGGCAGCGTGGCGGCGCAGCGTGGCGAGGCAGCGTGGCGAGGCAGCGTGGCGGCGCAGCGTGG
>CAEFZY010007926.1:0-18512 GCA_903066815.1 Brachyrhaphis roseni | reverse complement strand
CAGGGAGCTGATAACACAGACAGCTAATGATCAAAGCAGCTAGTAACACAAGCATGTGAAAACTTTCTTAACCTCCAACAAACACCTAGAAAGACAGTTAATACTGTATCACAAAACAAAGGAAGTCAAGTAACCAGCACACAGAATAATAATATGAAAACACAACCTTTCAAATAAACTCATAAGTAAATGAACTTAGAAAATTTTCCTAACACCTTGCGTATTAATACTTAATGTGCATTAATATGCAAAGTGTAAGCTACCTTCTCTTGACAGCAAAAGCTAACACTTACGGGCTTTGTTATCTCTGCCAATCAGTACCAAAGAAAATAAATGACGCTTCTGGATTAGCTGCTTTGCAAACGCCAGCCAATAGCATATCAAGGAGCATTGCGCCTAGGTTTTTCAGCTTTCCAAGCTACATTTTCTTTTACATATATTAAATAAGCTCTACGGAAAAATCTGCAAATGTCATCAATAATTTACTTTCCACTGCAACGGTTGATTGATTCAAAATTTGTTTGACTGAAGAGGGATTTACTGAAGGATTTATCTAAAGCTCAGTACTGAAACAGGAAGTAGTTTTGTTTTAAAGCAATCTGCTTTTTTTGCACTGATTAGATGTAGAAGTGACCTCTCTGGGAACAGCAGGGACCAGTCCAAAACCTCCAGACAACGGGTCCAGTATCACCACGTAAGTGAGCTATTCTCGGAGCAGATTAGTTTGTGGTAACTTGCTGTCTGTCAACGCTTTGTTACAATTTTTCTGCTCTTCAGCTGTTGACTGAGATCAACACGCTCGTTATCAACCCCAGGCTGCACCAGTATCAACGCTGGCCCATAGAATCAGAGGAAGCAGAATTCCAGGCTGTCCTTCCCACTCTGGAGCAGTGGTCCCAGCAGCTCCACATGCTCAGGGTAAATACTCAGACATCCTAGGTATTTACTCAGTGCTGGAAGCTGCTTTGACGAGACTGTTCCTGTGTTCAGGATCTTCATTGCCGACTGAATAAACTGAGTGCCACACTGATTCCACTGCAGCCCTGTGATGCTGATGCAAAAGCGCTTAAGGTGGAGGACATGATGCTGCTGGTGGAGGCGCTGCTGGAGAATGCCTCTTCTGATGATAAAGAGGTTATCTTTACTTTTCTGAGATTAGAACTCAGCTTTTTGTTCCTGGTGCTGAAGTCTTCATGCTTGTCCTGCCAGAAGCTCAGGAGTCCCACTCGATACACCTTGGTTTCCATGGTGGCTCACTTCCAGAAACTGTTTGACGTTCCCTCCCTCAGCGGAATTTACCCTCGAATGAACGAGGTCTACACCCGACTGGGAGAGATGACCAACACTATGAGGAATCTCCAAAATGTTCTGGACCTAGGTGACTTTCAAAAATTTGCTTTAGTTGTCCATGTTTGATGTAAAGCCTCGCTAATCTTTCCATTGGATGTTAGACAGCAAAGCTTCTCCTACTGAAGTTGTGAACCAGGTCTCCAGACTGGTCTGCTTGGATCCAGGACTGGGACGGGCAGACATTGACAGGTTCAGTATTCCACCAGCGGCACCTTGTTTTTTCTTGTTACAGGTTGTGTGCTGGTCTTCACGAAGCTGCTTTTCTGTTGTCTGCTTTTGTTTTTCAGCATCATTATCAAAGTGAAGCAACATGATGAGTTTTTTCCTGCTTTCCACAACCTTGTGACAGAAATCTTAAAGATTCTTGGTATAAAAGTACTTTGCTTTACTATAGTCAAACTTTAAAGTGACTGCATGGTCTCCTTTCCTCTGCATGATCTGCTTACATGGCTCTCTGTGTGTTGCAGATGTGAGTCACCTGGACGACATACTTCCTGCTCTGCAGTCTCTGAAACAGACGGCTCAGTGATTCTCCTTTCTCCATTGGACATCTTCTGCTTACATTTACTTATTATGTTGACATCACAACTGCGGCCATCAAGTTCAGACATTGATGGCTGTAGAACCACCCACTGAGCTTAGTAGTATGTTTCTCACCATCAGATGGCAGCACACAACAACCATGTGCTTAAAATAAAGCAGAAATCCAACTGAAAATGTTTAGTTTCAGATATTGAGACAGGAATTGCCTTTGCTACCTTTCCCAGGAACTAGATCTGTACAGGATTAAATTCCTGTGAATGACTGTGTAACCTCTTACACACCCTGCCAAGACTGCACCATAGCCTAGAAAAACATGAAATTAATTTTTAGTCATTTCAGTGATGAAATGATGGAAAAATCTTGAAAGCACGTTTATAAACATGAGTAAAATGTTCTTACGTCATTTTACTCTACATAGCATGTATTTTGCGAACAGGGCTCTCTCCTTGCTTGGAAAGTTATATGGCAGTTCCCAGAACAATGCTTAGATAAATTGGTGCCAGAGACAGTGTTGTGGTCCTCTACCCTCACAATAAAGGAATGAGTAAAGATTTTAAATCTTAAGCAATGTTTTCCATATGTCCAGAGCTATTCTGACTGATAAAATAGTTTTAATAAATGTCATGGTTCTTTGAATAATGCGTGTTGATATCTGCTCCTCATTTCTTTAAAATATTTTTTTATAATTTCATTGTTGTCAATGAGCCATAAAATGCTGACCAGTCTGGACAGTCATTGTGAAAGCCTAAATTAAAAAAACATTAAAGATGGAAATCATATTTTCCACCCAGGAGGAGAAGCAGTTTGGTGTGGAACTGGACCAACTGAGCTTCCTGCCAATAAAGACTGATTCACAGGTCTGTCAGGAGGAATTCTATCACACCCTGTCTGCATCTTAATACTACCTGCAAGCATAGCTGGTTGCTCCAGAGCAACCAACCATGTTTCCCCACAACAAACAGCTGCTACAACCACTGATGTTATCAACTGAACTGGAATAAGGCTCAGCTTAATGTCCCAAAAATACTGTCCTCTTTGAGCATTGTTCTCTAGTTCTAGGCCACCTTCTCTTTTCCTTGTATTTGCTCCCACTTGGCTGTAAATTTGGAAAACATTGGAATTGTTTTTCATTTGTATGCAACTCTCAGGTCTATACTAAAATAAATAAAAGGCACATACTATGTCCAAGCTTTAATGTCTTAATGTTATTAATAACATTAATGTCTTAATGTTAATAACACTAATGTTATTAATAACATAACATTTATTAATGTTATGTTAATAAATTTTATTAATGTTAAGACATTAAAGCCTGGGATACTGTCTTGATGTCGTGAAAGCCTGGATAGCACTTAGCTTCCTAAATATTAAATCAATCTTTTCACCTTGACATTTGACACACTTTGAGATGTTAATTTTTATTAGTTCTGTTACTTTTCTGTATATTGTCATATGGCTGTTTGCAGCTTCTGTGCATTATGTGTTTTAATGTGGTTTTTTTTATTCATCTAACTTAGCATTTTGATTTAAATCGTATACAAACAAATTTTACACATAAAGTGTCTTATAAATAAAGTTGTATTGGATTGGTTTGGAGCTGACCAGGCTATGTTTTCGGTCATTACAGAAACAGAAAATTAAATCATTTCTGTTTCAGGACATAAATTAAGTGAAAACTATAATAATTATTATAAAATGAGGTCAACATTTTGCTTTAGAAAAAAACTTATTTTCTAAGTTTTGGTAGTAAGACCAAAGGTTTCCCACTTCTCTTGTTAATTTCGAAACAAACTTTTAAGTGCTAGAATAAATAACATGGAATTCTTTTGGTAGATATTCGGAGGTAAATGGGGTCCTTATTTTGATTTATTTCAGTAGTAAAACTAAAACAGTTTTGTAGATAAAAACCACTCCTTTAATTAGTTCACGGTAATTTTTGAGTTTATTGGGAAACTGGCTTTGACCGTATAAGGTCCAGACCGGAAGTCTCCCGTTGCTAGGAGGCGGAGAACGCTGGGGATAAAATGCTGCTTTCTGCTCTGCTGCGTGGAGGTTCGGATTGATTCAGGGTGCGCTGACTGTCGGGGTGTTCTCAGGCTGTTCGTGCTCCAGAGAATGTGTTCCTGATGGCCAGCGGCTTCAGCCAGGACTCCATAGCGGACTTTCTGAGGCAGAGAGGAGGCACCGTCACGAGCCCTGAGCTACTGGAGCATTTTAAAGCCGTGTTCCCACAACAGCCGCACAGCAGGGCTGCTGTCCGCAGCATCTTTAAGTCTTGCGTGGACAGCGTGGCTTTCGTGAAGACAGACAGCGGAGTCAAACATGTCTGTCTTAAGAAACAGTTCCGTTACTGCGCTGCGTCCCCCTCACCTGTCGACCAGGTGAGTCGTGATGACGCAGCCGCGAGGGCACAGGTACAGCAGAAATCAACGCGCGACTCAGGTTACGGAAATGACTGGGGGACAGTTCCGCATATTATCACTGCAGAGAGCAACCAGCCGGACAAATCGGAGCAGGATTGTGGACATCAGGGGTTGCTTGGTGTTCTGGATGAAGTGGCCGGCAGCTCAGCTCGCATGGGGAACTCTGGGAGCTTCAGTACGCAGAGGAAGGACTCCAGGAGGGAGAAGGTCGGGAAACTTGCCATTCCACAAATCACAGTGATTCAGGCGTCGCCACTCCCTGTGGACGAATCTGTCTTCATCCTGCCTGGGCCTGAGTGTTCTGCAGCTGCAGCTGACGTACATACCGATTGGACGCCTGAGGGCCTGAAAGAGGAAGAACAAGGTCCCGCGTCTAAGCAGACGTTCCTCTCCACCAAGGAGGACTCAGAGGACAAGGAGGATGAACGCAGCAGCTCGTCTGGCAGCGAGGACAGCTGCAGTCCAAAGGGCAGCCGGAAGCACTTCATCCAGGTGATGATGAACAGTTCTCCTGAAGTGAGGAACAGTATAGAACTTCGCAGCCCCGTCTGCCTCACCCCCAGGAGCGACGGTGACTCGGCCTCGGTGGGCTCTGCCAGCCTGGACGTGGACAGGACCTCCGTCACCCTGGACCTTGCGGAACACGAGTGGATGATGTGCGCATCGGATGCTGAGTGGGACAGCCTCCACGCCCTCCTGAGCAGCGAACCCAACCTGGTCCTGAAGAAGGACTTTGTCACTGGTTTCACCTGCCTGCACTGGGCTGCTAAGCACGGCAAGCAAGAGCTGATTGCTCTGATCATCAACTTTGCCAAACATCACAACCTTCCCATTAGCGTGGATGTTCGCTCCAACATGGGCTACACGCCGCTGCACATAGCTGCCATCCACAGCCACATGGAGGTGCTGAAGCTCCTGGTGGGGGCTTACAACGCAGATGTGGAAATCAGGGACTACAGTGGGAGGAAGGCCTGTCACTACCTCACCAACAACGTGAGTGTGGACATTAGAGACATCATAGGAGCATATGAGCTCGCTGAATCCAAAGGTGCAGAGCCTAGGGTTGGAGGACGCTGGAGGTTCTCCAAAGTCCTTCAGAACAACCTGAAACCCATCCACCAGCTCAGCCTCGGAGACAGCGACCTTACGGGCGGGGTGGACCATCTCAGGAGCAAACCCGTCCGGAGGAGGTCTTCTCTTAGCAGGATGAAGCCCAACCTGCAGAAGATACGCCAGAGGGCGTCCCAGCTCGTTCACAGCACTTCTTTCCGGGATAAACGGGAGCTGGATGAATCTGAGGAGAAACCCTCAAGGTCCAGACCTAAAACCCATTTCCTAGGTTGAGCCCAAGTCTGTTACATGATGCTTCTGATGGATTCAGGTTAATAATGTTTGCAGGAATCTTTGATTACCTTCAGTGGTGTCCCTCTCTCCCTGATGCTTCACACTGCTGGTCAGCTGACTGAAAGAAGGCTTCTGATTTCTCCCTTGCATACAACAAAATCTGATTCATCTGCATAGAAATATTTCCAGCCGTGAAAAGCACCACTTGTCACTTCTTTACGCTCGGATTGCTGTTGAGCAACTGACTGCAGACTTCAACAGAGCAGATAGCCTGACTAAATAAACAATTATCATCTATTTGTCTTACTTTATGGTATATATATAGTTTTATATAAACCAGTTTCTGATGGTATTTTAATGGGGGTTTTCCTTTTTGTCCTAACTGGTTTTGCTTAGTTACAGTCCAAAGTTTAAGTGACCCATAAGAAGCTGAAAATCTAATCCAGATTAGCCAGCTGTGACATTCTGACCCGGCTCTGAGTTGGCCTGCTTCCTTTTATCCGTCCTCAGCTGACAGCCTCTGTGTGCAACCTGGAGCAGGAGCCATCAGGGCTAATCTGTATTTCATGGGGTTCATTAGCACTGACGAGTTAGGTAACGCTGATTTTGGTGTGTATGTTCTGTGTCCCTGCAAATTTTTAACCTGAAATGACCAAAGTTAGGCCTAAGAAAAGTTGGTTCACAACTAATGCTTTAGATTTAGAGAGGCTCATAATTAAGAATGTTTGTTTACAGAAATTAGTTTTAAAAAGTTGTAAGGTACATGATACAGCATTGGTTAATGTACAGTGTACTGTTTGTCTTTGGTTTGGGCTGGGCAATAAATCATTAACAATATAAATCGTAATAAACAAACACATGCTCAATATCAACACAAAATACATTCAACAGAATGTTCCAATAATTTCAATGAACTTCAATTTAGAACCGGAATGCATTCTGGGGGATGTAGGTAAAGGAAAGACGTTAGCTGGTCAACTGCTCACTCATTGGTAAGCTAGCAATAACTTGTTAAGTAATTTGTGCAGCAGCAGTTTGTTGTTTTGCCACTGTGCCTCTAGCCTGGCCTTTGCCTTCCTGTGCAATTCTGCTCAATTCTCACTTCACAGACAGCTTGGGCTTTTTCTCATTCACTTGGATTCCTTCAATAGAATTTCTACCGGGCCAGTCAGTAAACAGGAGAAATTGTGAAAGATGACAAGATGTTTCTGTATTCTGGCTGTTGCTTTAGCAGTGGTAGCGGTGGTTGTTTACAGCATTCCTGCAGCATGATGTCCCCACCACCTTGTTTCACCATCCAGAGCTATGTGCAGGATTAGTTTTTTTCCACTTCAGTGTTTTGCACATAGGCCAGAAAGTTAAATTTTGTTCTCCTCAGAGGAGAGCACATTCTTGCATACTTGTAGCAAACTACAGTCAGAACTTCTGGGGACTTTAGGTTTTATGTTGGATTCCTCAGTCTTTATGGAGCTGTTGTGTGTGGGTGTTGTGGGACAAAATGTGCCCTTCTGTGAGCTAATAGCTCTGCTTGAAGAAATTCATTACTCAGCAGCATGCTGCGTCATGCCAGAGATCAGCCTCGCCCACACGCTGCACAGACTTCTCATTCCACATACCAGCTCCTCACCTGGAACTTTCCACAACCACCCTACAAAAACACTGTATTTTTCAGGCAGAAAGGACTTCCTCTATTGTAGACATTTTAACGCCACCTGTGAGAAACTGGATCAGACACTTGGCTCCTCAGGATCAGCTGCTATGCATGCTTCTGAGTAAGGATTTAAGGCTTCTGCTGCCCTCTCAAACTTATGTTTACGCAATAAATATGTTTATCTGGGAGCACAGGTAAAAAATATATATTTAATGGGGTAAGAATTTATGAGTTATCTCTGAAGAGGTTTTGATGAAAATCTATCGGATTAAAAAAAAAAAAAGAAAATATTTGAAAACAAAACAAATCTACCCTGCTGTTGTGGTTCTTCTCTAAAAGTTAAGTTTGTTGCTGTCATAAATGAATAAAAATGAATGAAATATTTCAGCTTCATTCTCAGTTGTAATCCCAGGTTCCCCCGCTAGATGTCAGTGTAGGACAGCAGTGGAACATCAGTGCTGAGACTCTGAAGATCACATTCTGATGAATAAATGTTTCATATCTATATTGATAATTAGAGGGATACGTAATACTGGCCTACTAACACACACAGACACATGCACACACACACACACACAAAAGAAGGACATTTAAACAGTTTGCAATTTACAGTTTATAATAGTTCAATTATTTTGATTTTAAGTTGAATAGTGTTAGCATAAAAATAGGCTTTCTGTATCCTGGATTCAAATGCAAGGTCATTTACATGACAAAAATACAATAGAATAAAAAAGGAAATTATCAGGCTTAAAGTTCAAACTGAAATGCTGAGACATTCAGATGGCATATGTGGAAATAGTGGTCTGCAAACTTCATTCAAAATGAAGGTATGTGTATCAAAGCTCAGGCAACATGGCAGACGTCATCTTAAGGCAACAGGATCTTTGTCCTCAAAAGAATAAAACAGACTGCAAAGGCTTCTGAAGCACAGTGGTATGTAACTCTGAAGAGTTTTACAGTGAAAGGTCAAATCACTCTGGAAGTAAGGTCAGTTAAAGTCATAAGGCTGCATTATTGCTGGGTTGTGAAAAAAAAAAAAGAGTACATATCTGATTTCTCTGCATAATTAATGGGACTTGTTTGAGTCACATTAAACAGTACTTGAACATAAAATTACCACAGAGATTAAAGCTGGCAGTAGTTCAGCATAATCTTTTGACCCTTTGCGCGAGATGCTGTGCTCTTGGGCATGACGGATATCAAAACAACTTATGTGCATGTTGACTCCTGTAGAGGTTGTCCAAAACAAAAAAAACAAACAAAAAAATCACACGATTGATGTCACAGTAAAATAGTCACAGATGCTGCACAGATTAGGATGCAAACCAATCTTGTCATTTCATCGTAAACCTTTGATGAGGAAACAAGATGGCGATGGATAGCAAGTGTTGCTTGAAAGCACTGGCAAGGAGATTAACGTTCATATACACTTTGTAAGTAAGCAGTTTTAGTAAGATGCAATGACATGTTGTATTATGGAGAGAATGTACGCTTCTAATCATTAGCAACCATCAAGGAAAAGCATAATGTAGCCAACCATGTACCAAAAAAAAACTGATAAACATCTAGATTTTTGACACTGTTAAAGGGAAATGCCATTTACGACATAGTTGCATAAGTCATGTGATATGACTTCAGGCAAATTCGGAGATTTGATCAAACAAGTCAGGAGGGAGAAGGCATGGGCCAATTTCTAAGCTAGTCGTTTCCAACTTTAAGAAATACTGCCATCTATGAGCCACAACTAGGTCTACTACTTCTGAAGACAAATTAACTTGACTGGACACTTTGAACTGCCTTGTTGCTGAAAAAATGCTATATAAATGAAACGTCTTCTTCTTCTTCTGAACAAGTAGAAGTCATGTCTGTATTGGCAAAAACAACTTGGGAAAACGATGAAAGTCACTCGTGGTGTCACTTCCGACAATCACAGTGCCTCAACGTGGTTGGGTGACGTAGTTGCAAAGGGTCAATAAAGGAGGACCATTGTGGACATGGGAGTCCTCCAGGTATCAGGCCTGGAGTCCCACAAGCTCGCAGCTCTTTTTCCACAGCTTGGCCTGCAGCTCAGAGTCATAGGACAGATCAGAGGACTGCGTCTTCTGACCGTTGTACAGGTAACAGCTGCCCACCCCTTCAATCTCAGAGGCAGCTGCAGCAAAGACCGATATGGCGGCTCCCTCTGTTGGAGTCTGAGGACAACAGTACAACCAGTTCTAAACTAGCCTTGACAAAGTTAGATTAAGGTTTTAAATACATACCCTGAACAAAACACTGGCCACTGGTTTCTTCATCATCTGCGCTAATGTCCAGAGGTTATCGTACAGTGCCGTGTCCACCATACCAGGGTCCACAGCATTGACAGTGACAGAGAATCCCCCAGACGTCAGCTGCTCTTGAAGGTAGTAGGTGAAGAGGACCAGGGCCAACTTACTTTGGCAGTAGGCACTATGGGAACTGTAGACAGCTCTGTTGGGAAAGGGGTAATAAACAAGATCATGTACAACAAACAATTTACCGTTCATAGAGTCTATGGTGGTTTCATGGTTGCACATACCTCTTGTTCAGGTCCTCCAGGTTTATCTCTCCTGCATAGTGTGTGGCAGAGGCCATGTTGATAATTCTGGAGCAGCGACCCTGCCTTCCAGACGTCTTCAGCAGGTCCAGCAGCATGTTAGTCAGCAGAAAGTGGCTCAAGTAGTTCAGACAGAAGTGGAATTCAAAGCCGTCCTCTGTCCGTCTCTCAGGAACCAGCATGGTTCCAGCTGCGTCAAAGTGGAACAGGTCAGAGAGGCATTGGCTGTCTTTAGAGTCAGACAACAAAGCATCTGCTGTCATTAACTGTGACCATAATGAAAGATGTGTGCAACCTACCATTGTTAATGAGAACATGCAGAGGCAGAGATCTGTCTCTGAACTTCTGGACAAAGTGCCTGACTGATTTCAGGGAGGTCAGGTCAACAAAGACAAACTCAGCTGGAATCAGAAAAGAAATGTTTCAGTTAGGGTACCATAGTTCTGACAGAACACTGCTGAGCTCCCAGTACAACAATCACTAACAAGAGAATTATTAAGCAAGCAGAAGGTCTGATCTACTGTAGGGACGTTGATTAAATAAGCAGACTAGAAATGATTCTAGCAATAACTGGATTTAGACAGACCTGATGAATGAAGAAACAACAGGACACACAGTCGGGCACCACTGAGAAACACATTTTTCAAAGGTTTTATGACTGATGAGATGAGTGACTCTTGATGGACCAGATGGATGGACCTGTGGCTGCATCATTAATGGAGCTCCACTTTGCACCAGATGCCAGCAGGGTGGGGGCAGTACTAGTATGAAGATGGACTCAAAATCAACTTCCAAACCTACTGCCAGTTTTTAGAAGACACTTTTTTCAAGCAGTGGTTCAGAAAAAGGTCTACATTTTTCAAGAAGACCATGATTTTTCCATCATTTGCATCAAAGTAGTTGTTAAAGTCCACATTTTTCTCAGGCGAGAGTCAGTGCATCATCCAGCTGCGGCCTAGGGCCGAACTCACTCAGAGCATTTCAGCCGGAATCACTTGATGGAGATTTGCCTGGGTCTAGCAACCACTTCCATCTGGATCAAAACTTGTTCTTAAGTTTGCCCAGGTTGGGTTTTTGCATCTTGTGTTTCAAGTCACAGAGAAGGCATTTATATCTTCTATTGGTTTGTTAAGCTATCAGTAGTTACACCTCGTGTTGGTTATGTTATGCGAACACCACGATTAATTTAATCTATTGGAGAACTGCAGGGTGACACACAGAATGAATGTCCACCACCTGACTGTCTTTATATGCTTGTTTAATATGAGTAGGAATGGGGGATTATGCAGAATTTAGCAGTAGCAGAAAATAGATGCAAACGTTAAATCAAAGAGACAACTATTTATGAAATCCAACATCTCTCATTCTAATCTCTATTACTGCTGGCACGGGGAGAATAATTTATGAGACTGAGAACTGAACCACAAGCTCCAACTCAGTCTGCTGGTATAGGATCAGTCCTGGTAGAGGGAGAGAGATCCGGTTTGATTGTTGATTCTGTGTTGCATGACTTTGTCTTTTTGTGTTTGTTATGATGTAAAGCACTTTGAAATGCCTTGCTGCTAAAATGTGCTATACATCTAAAATAATATTGATTCCTGGGACGAGCTGAGACCCATGGGCCTTTAGGATGCCAGAGGGGTCTTAATCCAAAGCTGCAGGGGTTGGCTCGAGGGGTATTTCCTATGCGCGTACAGGTGCTATGTCGCAGTCCCACAGCAGTAGATTCAAGGCATCATTGAACCGTCTCAGTGACAGAGCGGATCTTATGGAAGGAAAAACCCACTTCTCTTCTTTTCTAGCCGACTTTTAAGCATCCCAAGAATGCTCAAAGGTCACCCTCATGTCACGGTCTTCCTTTTTCTATTGCTTGTATAAATGATCTCAGAGCTTTGGAGACATTATGTCATGTCTGTGTTCTTGTCCCCAGCCTGCTCAAGGGTCACTCCATCCTTTAGCCTGCAAACTTTCCTTTTCTTTAGCAGTTTCAGTTCCTCTTTTGGATCGTTCGTTCTTTTCCTGATCAGCACCATCTCGAGTCTAGGATACTATATGTCAGCAACCATTAATAAACTCTTATCAATTTTACTGAGGTTACAGATTATTTCTGATTCACAAACACATTCAACACGGATTCTCCTTTTCCTAACCTTTTACCTAACATCTCTCTTCAGCACAACATCAGTGATCTTTGATTGCAGTTACACATTTTACATCATTTCAAGTTCATTGTCAAAATCACATCTAGAACCTCTTTAGCTTCTCCAGTTCAGCATCAAAGCAACAATTATACAAGTATTTTGCATAGGTTCTTATTCAGTTACTAAAAATGTTTAGACTTCATTCTTTAAAACTTTCTACAGGCTGGAAACATTTTTAGGAATCTTGCTGTTCCTTTTCATGCCTTGACATCACTCTCTGTCTCCCTATGATTATAACTTTGATGTCTTAGAATTAAATACAAAAAGAAATAGGATTAAAGCAAAGTTTGCATGACACACAACGTAAAGACACAACCCCATTGATCTTATTGAAGTTCCAATCTACTGCTAGGTCTAGATGTTACTTTATAAGATTAATTTTACAGGTAATTTCATGTATTATTATCTCTAAGCCAATATATCCAGCATGCGGAAATGGGATGATCTCAACATACTCCACTATGTGGCTATCCAGTAAAAGCCTTAAAGGGTTCCACAATTAGCTATAACAATAGACTTTATTTGGCAAATATTTATTTTAGAAGTAAAAACAATACATCTGTAGGTTATTTATTTTTTATAAATTTTAATAAAATATTGTGACAGGAATGTTGCCATGTTATGCACGCTGCAATGCAATTATGGGTAAATTATGTCAAATGGTCCAACTACCTGGTTCCATCCAGCCAAAACAGTGATGAGTAACATGATTAAGTCTTTTTAATTTGAACCGGAGCGTTGAAATTGATCTAAACGTAGAAATCAGAAGAGGTGATGAAGATGAGGAGGACCAAACGGAGGAAGAGGACAGAGTTGGCGGTAGGAGGTGCTGGTGTTTTGCTGCTGTCTTCAGCTTCGTAAATGAAACAACGAATGACACTTACCTCTGGTCGGACTGTGTGATCTGGTTAGTAGTTCTGTAGCTCTGCAGGGTTTCCCCCAATGTATTATAAGCCTTGAGGGCCACCAGTCTTCACTTGTGGCCCCACCAGGCTAAGCATTGTTTATTTATTTATTTTTTAACAATTGCCTTCTTAAAAAAAAAAAAAGACTTTATAGTTGTTTAGGTTTTAATCTTCCAGTCTTTGAATGTTTAGGTTTTAATCTTCCAGTCTTTGAATAAATATCAAGTGATATTTTCAAATTTTCTGTCAACTTTAAACATTTATTAACTCAAAAACAAAGTGAGCTGCTGGATGACTGCCATACACCCTGAGCACCGGGCTTGAAACAAATGAATAAATACAATTAACCCCTAGAAATCCACATAACTGCAATTATGAATATATAAAACAAAGAACCCCAAAATAACATCACTAAATTTCTGCAGGCCTTCTGCCTAAGATCAGAGGTCATGATTCAACAATCAGAAAGGGGAGGCAAAAGTGGCATAAAATAGCAGGAACGTATACCTGCTATTTTATGCCAGGAATAAAATAAAATCAATATTAGATTTTTCAAATTATATTTCACTCTAATGGTTTAAATATGTAGTAGGTCTATTATTAAAATCTGTAATTGATTACCTTCTCCTTCATTGCATTCTTCATTTATCCTCCTGACAGCTGCGGCGCCCTCTTCTGGCTCGTTCCCAGCTGGAGATCAAAGAGATAAAGGGGCTTGGTGGGCTGATGTCCAGTATGTGGTTTACATTAACTAAACACTTCTGTCTGAGGCATGAAACTGATCACATTTATGTATTAACTTACAGGCCATTGCATGCAAGACTTAAACTAAAAAATAACTTAAGAACAGATGTCACAAAAAAATTCACACATTGCTGTCATCTCCTTGCCTCTGCTTTGCAAGAATTAGAGTAGAAGGAAAACATGTCAAAGTCATAATGATTGATAGATCTGACAAAAGGAACATTTTATTAGTGAGGCAGCAGCCTACCTATGATGACATGCATGCCCAGGCTTGCCAGGTGTCTTGCAGTCTCAAACCCCATTCCTCTGGTACCCCCAGTCACTATGCCAACCCTTCCCTTTTGCTTTGGTAAAGCTAAGAAAGGAATGTGAGAAGAAGCCATTCATTTCTAGATAAAGAAATTGAGTTAAATCACAAGTGCAACAAACTGTTTTAGGTCCACTTTATTCTAAACAAGTTCAGGGTTTTATTGGTAAAAAACTGTACATTTCTCACTCACCCTCCAAGTTAAGTTGACAAAAGAAAGTTTTTTTAGATTTTAAAAAAACAGCTGGACATCAGTATCTTCAGGTTGGACAGAACCTAGAACCCGTACCATCCACTAATGGGTAAATCTGTTTGTAAGAAGCTAGCCTACTTCTTTTTGTGTTGTGCACTACATCACAGTTGTTCCGTCTGATTGTGAAATGTATAAGGAACACCAAAGGATCAGACGTTGATCCAGTGGTTTTGACTGTCTTACAATTTCTGTGGTGGATTAAAACTTTTAGAAAGGTCAAACCCAGATAAGAAAACTGCATGGTGGGATCACATGTTCTGTAAGTTTACAACAGAACATTTAAACCCTTGTTTTACCATCTGTGTGTATTCACCAACCTTACAGTCAAGCTCAACAACATGAATCAAACTAAAATCTTTATCCAATTTACATGGCAGTAAAACGGTTGGAAAATTCCCCCATTCATATTCAGCCGGCAACATTCTTGGGAAGATTTGTACGGGATTAAAGGGAACAGTTCTTTCTTTGTTTCCATCTGGGACGCGCGAGAACTTTCTCTTCATCCAAATTCAAATAATGAAATCAAAGTTCTCCACTCTTTTTATTATGACAACGATTTTGGATGATTTTTAGTCTGATTCATTAAAGTGAGAAAGTCTGCCCATTGTTTCTTATCTATAGTTTCTTATCTATATATTTACAGAATATATAGATTTATATTTTGAAGTGTAATAATGTTAATGATGTACTGCAGGAAGTCCTGCATGAGCTCCCATCTCGGAATCATTTTTATTGCCACAGCAGTGGCAGCTCCAGTTTTTATTTCCGCAGGTCCTGAGCAGGACGGGTAAGGGTCAGGTACTCAGCTATTAAGGATCATTTGTTACTGTTCTCTCAAAGGACAAACTGAGGTTCATTCAGAACTCAAACATCTACAACAGTCAAAACAGCAATACAAGTTCATTTCCTGTTGCAGTTCAAACGTGAAAGAGAAACAGAGGTTGGATCTGACCTGGCATCTCAAAGGTCCGGTTGAACAATTGGTAGAGCAGAACTTTGATCCCACACAGATACAGCCTGAGGAGAGGAACCAGCACTGACAGCAGCCACATCCTGCAACCTGCAGCCTGTGTAAACCGGTGTGACGTAACGCGGCGCGGTGGTGAAATGAGTCCGGCTCTCCGTTCCAACACCATATAACATCTCTTTGGTTCCGCCCTCACACATTTCCACTTAACACTTTGGCATTTCCGTACATTTTTTTTTTTCCAGCCCTGCATCTACAGAACAAAACATCATTATGATCGTAAATAGAAGAAATGCAGTGTTGACCAATTACCGCAAACCATCAGATATGCTGTGGTACATTCTGAAAAACTGTTTATCTTTTACTGTTTCGTTTTGGACCAATTTATTGGCAAAGTTATGTATTTATACTTCAGAATTGACGACATTAATTTGTTACCTAGGGCAACGTTGTGCAAGAAGGGTATAAAAAGAATTAATTCCAAGGTCATAAAATCTAGAAAAGGATTTATTGTGCTGCTAAAAAAACACTAAACATATTGTATGATTTGACATAAGAATGATTCATTACAGATCTATTTGATACCCAGAGTCATTTTGTTTGGCCTGCTTTGTTTTCATGTTTTAAAATTTCCCCAATGCATTTCTGACAATATCTGGTGATTTTAATTATGCCTCACTCTCTTCCCGTCTTCCATGTTTCAGCAGTTTGTCAGCTGCTCTACCAGACAGAGGGCAGCGAAACAAGACATTGGATTTGTTTTAGACAAATGTCAAAGATTTAACAACTACCAAAGCAAGACTTAGGCTTGAGAAATTAGAACACGACCTTGTGTTTCTCTGCCCCGAATATAGAACCTTTGTTCAGACACAACCTGTATAGAAGAGAACTGCGAGAAAGTGGTCACATGAAACAACGGAGGTGTTTTGACCAACCACAAGGAGAGGACATCAGTGCCATGACTGAGTGTGTGTGGGGAGAACACCATCCTCACCAGAACAGTGGAATGCTTTGCCAATAACAAACCCAGGATCACTAGTGAACTAACTAAATGAATAGAAGAGAAGGCAGGGCTGTGTGGAGCAGTCTGACAGAGGTGAGGCTGCCATGCACCACCACCAGCAGGCAAGGTGCGTGACATGTCTTGCTCAAGGACACAACAACAGAGGCAAATAGAGCAGGAATCAAACCGACAACCTCTGATTGAGTGACAAACTCCTATCACTGCCTCCACCATCGTCCCAAGGTACTGTTAAAAAGAGCCTTCTGGGAGGGAGACAAATAATTACTGAAGAGTACACAGAAGCAGTTCAAAGTCAAGATTAGAGGCAGCAAGAAAGAAGATGTACAGGAAGAAGAAGGAGAGAAAATTGTAAAGGAGCAATATCAAAGATGTGTGGTCTGGGATGAAGAAGATCACAGGTTTCAAGCAAAAGGAGGATCAGATAGATGGAATCTGGATGGAGCCAATGAGCTGACTTGACTCTGTCCAGCTTTATTTTCCCTTTGGAATTAATAAGGTATTTTTTAATTGAATTGTATTGAATTAATTAATACCTTTAAAATTGTATTATGTAATTGACAGAACATCTTGTTGTTATGAGCTGCACAGTGGAGCAGTTGGTAGCACTGTTGCAGCAAGAAGGTTCTAGGTTCGATTCCCTGCCCGGGGTGAGTTTGCATGTTCTCCCTGTGCATGGTGGGTCCTCTCTGGGTTCTTTGGTTTCCTCCCACAGACCAGAAACATGACTGTCAGGTTAATTTGTCTGTTTGTGTGTGGTTGTTTGTTCTGTCTGTCTCTGTGTTGCCCTGCAATGGACTGGTGACCTGTCCAGGGTGACCCCGCCTCTCACCCAAAACGTTCGCTGGAGAGGCACCAGCACCTCCTGACCTCAGTAGGGACAAGGGTGTAACTAGATGGATGGATAAAACATATTTTTCAATATTTTTCTTTTAATTGTCATCATTTTTTGTGTACCTAAATTTAATTCAATTAAAAATACCCCTTTTCTTAAAATTAATAAATCAATATGTCCAAGAATCTTTTGTTAACTTTGTTACCATATTGCATGAAATTAACTCACTTCCTCCTTTCTTACTAATAAAATGTTTGCCTTTGTGTGAAATTTTTATCCAAAAAGCATATTATTATATCATAAGAAAACCACCATTGATTTTTATTTTTAGAGATGCTTATTTAAACGTTTTCAAACTGATTACATTAAGGCCAAGTACTTCTTAGCATGTATGCTAGCAAGTGATTTTCTAAAGTAATTGTTTAAAATCATCAATTTTACAGTCAAACTGTGTTGAGTCTACGTGAGTTTTTCTGCTCTAATCTGTAAACAAACCTCCAGAAAAGTTCAAAAATGCTGAAATTAACTACTTTCAACTCTGTAGCACCCAAACAACCCTGAGAATTCACTATAAAACATGACAGAGGGTGGCACTCTCCTTGAATGCATTCAACAACATGTACAAACTGAAAAGTAATGGTTTTATGGAATTTGACTTTAAAAAGAAAATCTGAACCTGGAAGCTACAAGATAAAACACCATCTTCTTTGGATACTATTTACTGCTCTTTAGATTGTGATTTTGATAAATAAATCAGAAAAGTATGATGTGTGGTTACCATACTAAAGGGCAGTGTGTTGCTAATTCAGGAACAGATGGTTTCTAGCAGTGGGTTCTAGCACTGAAGCAGACAAACATAATTGAAAACAGAGAACACTACAGTTCTTGCTACATTTGTGGGATACTATGGTGCATTAGATGTTCCTTCATTCTGCCTGTTGCATGTGGTTTTTAGTTAGTCATATGAAACAGTAATCACTTGGGATAAAAGTCAAAGCTTCTTGAATTTCTTTAAGTGCGAAATGACACGCAAATAACAAAACTGTGTTTCAGTGACTTTAGTTGGTGTATCATGCTACCGGGGAGTCAAGACTCCTCCTGTTCTCTTATTTTACCAAGGTTTGTAGTAAATGTTTATCCTTTTGATTACTTTGTGTCTTGCCTGTATGTCATTTTTGTGTTTTTTATATCAATTATCAATTGTTTACTATCCAGTCAATGACAACTTCCAATTTCTTCCCAGGATAGGAGCATTCCATCTCCTTAATGCCGTTGGAATTGTGGTGGATTAAATCTTTTCTATTCCTGTTGCTATGTCCATCCATCCATCCATCCATCCATCCATCCATCCATCCATCCATCCATCCATCCATCCATCCATCCATCCATCCAT
>CAEFZY010007919.1:0-27137 GCA_903066815.1 Brachyrhaphis roseni | reverse complement strand
CACACACACGCCCATATATATATATGGGTGTGTGTGTGTATTAGCTAAAAAAGTATGGCATCAGCCCCTCTGAGTCAGTAGTTTTTACTACCACCCTCATGCTGTGATTACAATTGCAAATCGTTTGGGCTATGTCTCTTATTAGTTTTGCAAATCTACAGAAGGAAAAACAATGTCCCAAATCTTCTTTGCAGTGTAGTTAAACAGCTGTGAACATCAATTTGTAAGTCTTGCAGCACATATTCTCAATTTGCTCTAGGTCCAGACTTTAACTGGGATATAATTCAGGGGTGAGTGTCCTGCTGGAAGGTAAACATATCCCCTTGTTTCAAGTCTGCTGCAGCCTGGACCAGGTTTTCTTCTCAGTTTGCCCTTTGTTTAGCTCCATCCATCTTTTATCAACTTTAACCATTCTATCTCTCCCTGCTAAAAAAAAAAAAAAAAAAAAAAAAGCATCCTCACATTATCTCTGATGTTACATTTCACACAGATTGCCTTTATATATTTTAGTCATGTGGCCTCATTATTAACAAATTTTAGCCAAGGGAGTCAAAGTAATGGAAATTGAGAGTACAAATGCATTTCACACTTTTTAAATATTATTCTGCAAGAATTTTTTAACATTAATATATAATTTTCTTTCCACTTCACAGTTTTACACAACCGATGGCCTGCTGCATAAAGTTCAAATAGAAACAAGCCGGTTTATGGTTTAACGTGATGAAATATGAAAATGTTGAGGCACTACGAGTCAACCATGAGAATATATGTGGCACAGAACATACTCTTAATTATGCTCCATCACAGCTTTTTTTTCGCTGGAGACTTCCTTATCACTGGACAAATCACAAATCATAATTATCGATAATAATCAATATCAAAATTGCAAAAAAGCAAAAACTCATTAAGCTGTCAGCTAATGATTCCCATAAAAAGACAGACTCATCTTAAACCTAGTTGACTAGTCTAAGAAAAATAGTGAATTAAAGAACAAGAAATAAGCAGTTGAGGTTACGTCAAGACTTTTAAAAGGAAACATGAGCAACAACAAAGAAATCAACCACAACTTCAGGCAAACGTAGCTTCCCTTCATTCACTTACTTCTAGACCAATAAAATAATAAATAACTAGACAGTTCTTCATTCAGAACGTGCCGCATCAGTTTTCAAGCAAAATAGATGAAATAGATGTTAGAATTCAGTGTTCCGAGAAAACACCGTTAATTTCCTGTTGCTATAAACCGAGATGCTTGAGGCAGTTTGTTAAATTGACACTTCATTCGACAGCAACTTAATTGTCTTTGCAGTAATTGAAAAGGAAACAGGAACAAAAAGCCATAAATAAGCAGCACAGCCTGATTAACTCCAGTGAGCAGTTAGCAGCTTGTGAATTTCTACCTCATTTCAGCACAAATGTACAAAGACACCAGTGCTGCTCTGTATTGTGCGATTTGTTCAGCATTAGGGGAGAAATTCATGAGGTTGTGGTTAAAGGTCTGGGCATGGGATTTGCCTGGCATGTCCCAATCATTTTATATCAGCTTCCATTCACAATCTGGCAACTGGGAATAATGGGCCAAGCTGTCAATAAGAACCAATCTTCTTTTCATCCGTGCATGGCCTATTTGGAAAAATATCAGGTCAAACAGAGTCTAGCATGTCAGACTCAGAGCGACATCAGACACGGTCGGCTCATGATGAAGCTCTTCTGCTGTGATCCAAAACTACAAATCTATCACGACATGAATCTGGATAGAAATTGTCCCCTTTTCCTCCCACTATGGCAATGCAAACAAAATTCTGCCTCTATGCCAGTTGGCCAAGGGTGGATTAGTAAAAACATAAATTAAACTTATTATGGAAGATATCCAAAGCGTCTTTATATACTTAAGTCCAAAGGAGATTACACTGAAAAAAAAAAAGGAAAACAAGAAAACTATACTTTGTTCCCTTTATTTGAGATAATCTACATGCATATCCAGATTCAGGGCGCTTAACTGGCATTTTTATGACCAGGAGGAAAAAAGCCATGAGAGAATGACTTGGTGTATTTATAGTCTTAGTGGCCGGGAGGCATTAGGAGATGTCAACACACAAGGTCAGAGTTGCTTGTTGATGCCATGGAAGAGATTCAATCTGATGGGATTTAATTCAGGGAAGATTTGAGAAAACACAAGATTTTATTTAAAATGGATTTCATTTTTTATATGCTTTAACAACGACAAATAATTCTTCCTCACTGTGCATGGGCTGGTATTTGTTATCAAGGTTGGCAAATATTTCAGTTTCCAAAACTTTCTCTCATAGTGTTTATATTTATGCAATTGGATAGTCCAGAGTTTTAAAAGTGAGATTCAGTGAAGTTAATTATTATTAATAAGAAATATTTAATTGGAAATCAGAGTCAAAGAACATACTTTTGTTTTTTACTGTTTTTGTAACAATTATCATTCTTAATAACAAAAAACTCCCATCAGCCTTTTCTCAGGCTGATAGAACAGTAAATAAATAGTGAAAGGGTAATAGCTAGTAAGATGAACTCACTCTTGTTTTAGCTTATTTTAGCAATTCAAAACACTTCAAACTGAAAATATTAAAATTTGTGGGTTAAAACACTCCATGATAACAGATAACGAGTCTGTAAAACAACAGGGAAGATGATATATTTATCCTGGTGGACTAAATATCGACTTTTTCCAGGCGGCTGGACAGAACCAGCAGAGTTCACCAGTGTAACTTTAGTGAACTAACATAGTGCGTTGCAATAATATGACATCTGTCTGTTGGAGGTAAGGGATCTATTACTGGAAAGAACTTTAGTGAACTTGTAAACAACCTGAGCTTTCCCTTAAGATTAATTTATGACATAAAAAAAGTAGCAAGTGTGAACAGAGTTTTACTTTACAACAAGAATCCAGTGCTGCCCCTCCCACATCTGTTGGACTACAAAGCCAGTCAGAAGGCTACAAAATGGCTCCTACATTATTCCATTGCTAATTCGGAAGACTAATTTCACTGACATGAAAAAAATTCAAGCTCAAGTATATACACCAAAACTATAAAATGCCCCAAAAAATCTATGTAGACCACTGTAAAATAACCAAAATATAAATGTGTTGGGATATTTTAGAAACGATGTGAATGACTGTAGCACCGTTAGGAGTTTGACCTACCTGAGGTTTGACCAGGGCCATCCAGTTTGGATTCACATTTTGGAAGAGAGCAGTCTAAAAAAACAAACAGACACACACAGAGAGAGACACATGATGAGTTCAAGGAGGCACAAGCAGATTGAAGATTGCTACAACCAACTGGAGATGCAGCAAAGCCTGTTGAAGTGGTGGAATTACAGGGTGCTTACAGTACCAACAACCCTTTGATCCAGATATCTGGTTTGTCCCCTAACTAAGATTAAACACCATCTTGCATGTTGCACACAGATGCTTGTGCGCTCACACTGCAGCACAGGGGTTTACGCACTATAAAACTTACATTAATGAAAACTTTAATGCCTTGATGTGAAAAGAGCTCCTCGCATCATTTGAATCTTACTCCACATAAATGCTTACTTTCACTGCCATACATCATGTATTGAACAGAAGAAGAACTGCTTTCTGGGTCACTCAACAACATGGCACTATCGTGGCACAAGATAGCAGGGAGGAGGGGAAAGAGGGACACAGCCAGCTTAGTTCTCCACTCTGACTTCTCCTGGCTGCCTTTCTGAAAAGAACAGCCTGGCATATGCTGTCGCCTAGCGAGGATTACAGTAAGCACCTGCTTACACACTGTATGCCTCGTTCTGCGCGGAGCAGATGAAGTGTTTGGTCCAGGGAAAGGTCCTGATAAAGCGCTCAAGGCCTTATCAGTGAAAAGACAGAGGGCAGAGGGATCTGAATGGGCTGAGAGGTAAAAACCACGGGCCTCAAGGAAGGGCAGTGAAGTCACAGCTGTGATCCATGCTACAGTTTTGAATTCTCAGAAACTAATTAAGCATTAAAAGCATCACGCATTATTTGGCATCAATTTCAAATTGAAGTTAAAAAAAAAAAAAAAAAGAGACAAAAAGAACTTTACAGGTTCAGGCTCAGAACACAAGGAACCAAATGTTCCCATGAAGAAATCAATATTTCATAACTAGAAGAAAATTGTCATACAATAAAATTATAATTTTTTCATTACAGAGAGGTGGCATCAAATGTCACATGGCGACACTTAACATTTTACGGCTTGCAAACTTTGCCTATAGATGCATACTCTATAAAACAGAATCAATAATAATGAGCCAGATGGGCAAAAGTTGTTAAAAATCCTGTAGACCATCAACCAATTTACCAGAGGTAAACGCTCTCTTACAAGCATTGACAGTAAGATGGGATGTTAAGCCTGATCCTTGGCCTATTTTATCCGAAGGCTGAAGGGCCAAGGCTGAGTCAAAAGAGCTCTGCTTACGTGACACGAATTAGAGCCTCACTCCGTCTTCAGAAGCTAGTGGGACTGATGCAGCAAGAGTCTGTTTGCGAGAGCGAGACTACACAGGTCCTGTTGGACAGGCTTGACACAGCTGTCTCACACTTGCATGGAAACACACACCTCAAAAGCGGGGGTTTGATTTCATCAAAGCAAACTCCATATTATGCCGCTCTTTGTTTTAAACATATAAAGTCACTACAGGAAGAAGTGTTAAAAGCATAACAGAAGATATCAATGTGTGTAAAAATTACAGGATTCCTGCATAGCTAGAAAGGAAGGGATTTTAAGCAGCTTCCATGTCTGGAAAAATTTATTTATTCATATATTTTATTCAATGTCATTGTGTAAATCCATCCATCCTCTTTTATTCTTTTATTTTTACCTCCCCCTTATTTGAATCATAAATCATAAATTCAAAATGCACGTAGATGTGCTTTAAAATACACACAAAAAGGACAGATAACTACAGTGGTCTGGAAAAGTGTGGGAAAACAAGTAGGAGCCTCAAAAACTATAGTATGTTTATGTGAAATGCAGGCTAGCAAGTTTTATGTGTCAAATTGCTGCTAATCTTCCAGAAAGGGAAACATTCAGCAAGAGCAACTTAAAAATATCTTAGTGTCAATGTTTTTGCATGAAGTTTTGAAACATCTTTGTATTACTTTGTATGAAGGATTCTTTGTAATCTTGTTTCTAATTGCCTGAGATGATTAGAAACAATTATACAACAATAACAATGGAGCATTTTTATCTCTTTTCATTCATCCCTCTTGATTTGTTTCGGCTTTGTTTTCATCAAACTTCAGATGTGCGGTAAGGAAGTTAACGACTGAGAGGACAGACTAAACAATGAGAGAAGATGAGTTACACCTGTTTAGCCTAACTATGTATTGGCCATGTTCTGGACCTTTCTTTGAATTCTGATGTTGATCTTATCACTACTTGCACTGGTCTTGCCATGTTTCGATTGCAATCCAAGAGATTTTAAAAAATGAAGATAAAAAAACCTGAAAATATATTGGTGTCAGAAAATATTCAGAGCAGAATAGACAAGTTCTGGGATTTTATCTGATCCTCCTGGCTTACTGGTTCTGGTTCTGCTGCCTAACTTGTGATTAGTTTTCGAATTCTGGAGTTTTCTGCTTCGTAACTGAAGTCTGAACTTAGGTTTCTGCCTGCATCCATTCATTCCTCAACCAGCTACTTGTGACTGTGAAAATACAAAATGACTGTATGTCATTTTGAATGTGTGTGTCTGTGTGGAAAAATAAATTTAACAAAATTGTGGCAGAACTGATAAAAACACATTTCTCATTCTTCAGTTGAAGAGGAGCGCAGAAACACATTTTAGCAAAACGGGAGGAAAAATGTAACATAGTTTGGCGGCATATAATCTTTCCTTTTTTAGAAGCTTTTTAAGAACTCTATGATTCAAGGAGAGCATGCCCTCATGACTTCTTGGCTCCTTTTTCAAAGGTCTATTCTTGAAAAAAGAAAAAAAAGAACCACAAAGCATTGTGGGAGGTTTGTGACTTCAGATCTCAAATCCAGATGTTTTCCTGGTTTGAGCTAAAGGGAAAGAGAGTGACAGGGGAGGAGCATCAGTTACAGGCCTGTAAGTGCAGAGCAGACAGAACGAGGAGGGAGAAGTCATATTTTCTAAATGAATACCTATAAGTAATATATGCTCTGACGCAACAATGGCTGTTTCCGCATTTCATTTACTGGAGCGAAGTCTTTTAGCTTTACACATAAAAATGTAAAAAAAAAAAAACTGGGATATGTAACTTTTAGTAAAATAAAATTATATGCACTAAAATTGTCACTGAGTCATGACAGTATAATATGAGACAGATAATCTGGAGGGGGAAAAAAAAGCTCCTCTGCCTTCTCCCAGTGCTAACTACAAAAATACACAGCTAGATCAGAAGGAGTGTATTCTGACCAAGACGGGGAGAAGCTCTCTGCTGCTCTACAGTTTCGTCCCATCAGCAGAGTCTGCTGTGAACACTTAAGGCTAGATAGCATGTCTGCAGATGCTGGCAGATATACTGAAACAGTAAGTTGTTTCTCCGTCATTAGTATATTGAGTAGCACATACATGAGAATGATTGACTGCACTAATACCCTCCTCCTGAATCTGATTGGTTGTTTTTGGAGCGGTGCATTTTTGAAGAGGGCAACAGGGACACATGGAGGAAGAGGATTACGCTTTTTAGAAAATGTCAAAAAGACGTTTTAATAAAAGTTACATACTCAGACTTTAATATCACAAATAAATGCTGTGGCCAAAGATCTGATGTGAAAAACCAATACCATACTTGGACTTTTGACCATAAGCGAAAGACAGACATAGGCTATGTTGGAAAGAACTGGGAGGAATGGAAAGGGTGAGGGGATTGTATGGGTGGGAGTCTGTTGTTTACAGATGGGGGCTACATTTTTTATCAGTTGGTGGATTTGCAGGAGATACACAGAACAGCCCACCATCTTTTTTTATGATCTGCAATAGTTCTCCCTCCATTCATCCATCATCTTTCTTTTTTTGTGTCCCAGACCTTAGGCGTCGCGTGTGGGATACAGTGATTTATACCCCTGTGCATGTGTTCACATCATGTGTATGTGTGTGAAGTCAGCATCCCGCAAATACGTAACCAACTTCTTGGCCATCCTGATAATCAATTTCAGACAATCCACAAATATATATGTCTAATGAAAACTGCCACTCCATTCTCAGGTTTTTGTATTCTTTTGATATTCATCTCCATCAATCTTCCCACTACCATTGATTAGTCCTTCCTGTAAAAGACAAGAAAAAATAGAAAATAGAAGGTATGGGGGTTGATGTTGCCCCATACCTTCCCCACTGAGTTCCTCTAGTCTAGCAATGGCAGCAATTAGCAAACACACGGTGGAACTGCCCGTCTGCTGAGCTCCTAAGAACGGTTGTACACAACATCAATGCACGGCATGAAGAACTGTTGTGATGACTTGCTGAAGGAGGAGTATTGGAAAAATGTAGAGGGTTCTTAAAGAGACAGAAACCAATTTCAAGGCATCAGATATGGCTCTGATACAAAGTCATACTTCTTTTAGGTTGTTTTTCAAATGTACAGCATTTTAATAACAACTGACTGTGACAGTTACTTGACTGTGATAAAATGGCCCTAAGTACCTGAAAAATATCAACGAATTAATATTTTAAAATGTTTAAAAACATATCTTTACAGAAATGGTCATGAAATAACAAATCAAGAAAACTTTTTCACATCTCTCAATCTTACAGGTATTATGAAGAAACAAATGCATTTTTGTCACGATAAGTAAATTCCCAGTTGCAGATTCCGATAAAACATTGCTCTACCATTCGTCATGGCCACAGCTTGCAGTCTGCATGATTCATTTTTACAGATTCTTTTTTGAAAATATGTTGTAGCCTAGTCCTCTGAACATCTGGGAACATTTTCATCTCTGTCGGTTGAATATGCGTTAATAAAGTCAAAGTTTGATCCAGATAATTTTAACAGTGGCCAACAGAATGCCCGGGACCTTACTCAGATGTCAAAACAACTCAATTTAGCGGTCTCATTTTGCTGAGTTCAGTAAGTGAGAGTTAACGGTGCGAGTGAGCCTATGAGATTCAGCAGTGAAGGCAATGCCAGTCAAAGCTTATGATCTTTAACTCTGACCAACTGCCAATTAGGCTGCCCCTGGATCTAACCGTAAGGTTAAAGCCTCAGGAAGAACAGCATAGCCTACATTTTACGGGGTGAGCTCCACCCAAGCCTGAGATCTATAATTTGATGAGTGAAGGCTTGTTTATCCATCTGAGTATGTCGTGTCCTCTCTTTCTGCATCTCGCTCTCCTTTTTATCCTGTCTCGAGTTCCTTCCTTAGCTCTCTTTCTTTTCTCCTAGTTCCTATATCTGTCCTCACAAAATCTGCCCCATTTATGATCTCCAAGCATGTTTTCTTATCGTTGCAGATTTGTCTTAGGCGACAGACTTCACCCCTAGTTGAAATTCCTCCATCTCATCAGCAGAATAACGAGATTTACTCTCGAGTTTGCAAGGTGATATTACAGGTCATTAAGCTCCCATCAGTTTTGACTGCACTACAAGAAAATGAGAGATCACTGCTCGGTGGTTCGGCTCTCATTACAGCTTGTACTGGCACAGGTCATTGGGTTTGCTGTGGGCACAGAGAGACACAGCTTGCTGAGTTGTCAATAACGGCAGTGTCATTACTGATCCTGACATCTTAATTATACCCTCAGTCACTGAACGCACAAAGTCAAAGCTGGTGCAACTAGTGTTAATTTAATTGTTGAGTAGCTACTGAGGTTGCGTGCATTTACAATTATTTTCGACACAGCTAAAAAAAAAAAAAAGACAGACTGCACTGGCGTACATACTTATCCAGTACTATTTTAGTGCAAAAGAAAATCTGTCGTATAAATGAAAACTAACAGAAGCATACGTCTGGCTGCCTTTACGACAATTGAATTTCACCATTAAGTCCGGCAAGGTAATGCAATTACCGGACCAGTAACTTCATTTAAGAATCACTTTAGAGTTTATACATAAAATAATCATTTTCAAAAATGCTCCAATGTGCAAATGTTATTTTTACTTTTGCCATAAGGTCTCAATAGTACTTCAACATATTTGATAGGGGTTAATTAATAGATATGTTGTTCCAAAATGTAATCTCAAATGTACTAAGGAGTACATAAACCACACCTACTATTTGTGGTCTAAGTTGAAGGATGTTTTATCATATTGCTTTCATAAGGGTATTTCCAGGACAATCCATCAGAATGATTCAAGTCTTCATTTTTCTACTGCTCTGAATGTTGCGTAAACCCGACAAAACTTTATTCACATCTGAGCCTTTTTTCTGGAACAAGGCAACTTTTAAATCATACTTCTGCGATGTACACACAATCCCTGTGATAGAAGATCACGTTTCCTGTTGACATCATGCAAGGAAATTTGCCAAGATCCCGAACCGTCTGAGGTTTTAGGCCATGTTGCTGCAGTTATGGAACTGAAGGGTTGAGGCTTACAACTTGAAGCCTTCACTTGTGGGTGCTATTTAAACTAGATAATTTCCCTGGGACTGAGGTTTGCTGTCCAAATGTCCACTCAGTGCTTTAAATACAGTCTTGTTGTGCAACATCCTATGCATATTATTATCTTCATCAAGATCTGCCTATCGACATGTTGCTCAGGTTAAATGGACAACTGGAGGATGATAAGGTGTCTCTGTCCTGTGCGCGCCAACAGACTGAACAGCTGCTGCTATATCTTTAATTTCGACTATATCTCACTCATTCCACAGTCCAGTATTTCCCCTTACAATTTATACTGTCATACTGGTTATAGGTTTATTGCTACTTCTTAAAGTGGATATCGGGGCTTAGTGCTGTTGGGTTAGTTTTTTTCACACGGACCATTCAGGTCATAGAAATACTTTCATTTTCTTTATGCAAAAAAGTCAGAACATGTTTTGTCATTCTAAAAATATAAGACATAAAATCAGCCATAAAAATGAATAATATGTATATCTAAGACTTGATTTATCTGTTTTTCCAGAGGATAATATACGTTTTGTGACTCCATAAAAATTGTATTTAGTAGGAGTGAGGGGAAAAGATAGCTGTTTGGCCTGTAAAGGTTGCTGACCCCTGCTAAAGGTCAAGAATGGATTCACATTCTGCTGCCCTGAGTTTGAAACTTGAAGATACAAAGGTACTTGAGTAGGATTGGGAATCATATGATACAATAATAAATATGTGATGGACAATACTGGAGACAGGGATATGTTTTTTTTTTTTTTGTTCATCACTGACAGTAACTTGCACATGTGCATTTCATATCACTTCTCTGGGAATAAGATAGCTTTTTTCTTTTTACACTGTAGCTTAAAGTAAAGTGCTGTACATACAGGTCTTTAAAAGCCCTAAACTGCAACTTTAGCACAGACTAACTGGTGTTTGAAAGCATGTATTCATTTCTGAACAAGCACTTTAACAGCATAAGAAAGTTGTTTTTGTGTAAATTAAAATGCCTCTATCCTGTGTCTTCAAAACCTTGAGAAAATTGATTTTGCATCCGTTTCCACTTGTTGAGAAGATCTGTCTCAAGCACCGAAATTTTTTCATTAAAATATTTGAAATTCCGAGAAAGATTCTTGAATTGCAAAAATGCTTAACAAGGACAAAACATGCATCCTGTACAAAGACTTACAATTACTTACTAACTGCAACATAAAGCCCAAAATGCACAAATCTTCATCATCATGCCAACAAATATAACAGCCTGACTTTCCACCATGTTTCAAAGCCAATAAATTATTTTACCATACCTTTTTTGGACAAAAAACTCCTTCCAACTAAAACACCTTGAAATCAGGCCTTACTAAGATGAAATCTGCCTTGCAATACTTAGAGCTCCATATTATATGGAGCAGTAGAGAACAACTGCATGCTGTAAAAAGAAAGCAGATTGATGTGTTAAAAAGCATCTTCTTAAGGGGAAATATTGTATCTTTATGTAGCTCTTTATTGGCAAGCCAGTAAAGGAAGGAGTGAGCAGTCTTCATTTTCCCCAGAGATGTAGCCATGCAGGAACAGGAAATCTGTGTTCGGACTATTTGTATCTTCTCTCAGTGCAAAACATTTTGTTACATCTACAGATCATATTCAGAAAAACAATAACTGTTCTGTCATAAATTTCCTCTTGTATGTTTACTTACCTGCAACGCTGAGTTATGTTATTTTCTTCAATGTCTGAGCTAAATGATGGAGAAAGTGGTTGACTGTGACTATAATCAGAATTTCAGCTTCTCTCATCATTGCATACTGCTAGTTTGAAAGAACCTTTTAGGGTAAAACAAATGCTAGTTTTTTCACAAGAAAAATATCAGCTGAGTTTTTATGGTGTGATACTGCGTCTTCAGTTACAGCACAATGGCGTCTACAGTCCACTTATGCATAATAATTCATGCTGGTCTAGAAGGAGTGAATGCTGAAAGTCACTGAGTTTCATAAGACTTAAAAATTTTTAACCAATTTGAAAAATAAACTAAAACCGAGTGCACTGTTTGATAACTGGGATCAAACCCCCAAATATACAATTGACTTTGAAACAGTGCATGATTAGATAAAATAGATTTTTTTTCGTATAGTGCACTGAGGCGATATTTGTTGTCAACTGACTCTATAGATACATTGAACAGAGCTGGATTTAGTTTCTATTTTTTATATAGACAGGCTGCAGGGTGGCACAGTTGTTAGCACTATTACTTTGCAGCAAGAAGGTTCTGGGTTCGAATCCCAGCCTGAAGTATTTCTCCATGGAGTTTGAATGTTCTTCCAGTGCAATCGTGGGTTCTCTACATGTTCTCTAGCTACCTCCCACAGTATGAAAACATGCACATTAGGTCGACTGGTCTGATTGAATAGCTCATGTGACTGAGTATGTTGTGGCTTGTTTGTCCTTGTATCTCTGTGTGGTCATGGACTAGCAAAACTGTTTAGTCTGTAACCCACCACTTGACAGCTGGAGATAGGTCAAAATGACTCTGCATAGGTAAGTAGGTATACCCAGTGGATGAAAGGATGGATGGACTACTGCCTTAAGCACAGATGAAGAGAAGAAAATCTGGAAATAAGCCTTTTAAGTGAGACCTTGAGCTTAAGCTACCTTTATTTAACTCAAGTGATAAAGTTATATTGTCCGTTTAGCCACTGGCATTTAGGAATATTTGGCACAATTTGAAAGCTGGGATGTGAAGTCATGGCATGAACAACCTGGGAGGGTGACTCAGCAGCTGAGCTGTAATCCAAAGCAACAGAGTGGGCTTGAGATGAAGCACCATCTGCTCCCTGAAAATAATCAAGCAGAAAGAAGCATCAAGTTTTGCAAAAAGCCAATAATAATATCTTCCGTCCAGGTGAGGCAAATTAAAATTTAATCAGCCAAACAACTAGCTCTAAAGCTCTAAATCTTACAGTCATACTTCCATATCTGACTAATAAAGAAATTAGCCTCTCATGTTAATCAGGCTGCCAGTCAATCAATAAAATTATTGTTTGGCAAAAGAATCTGTAGCATGTTTGCTTTTAATTTTATTCTGAAAAAGTAGGGCAGCTAAAGTGTAAACAGAGCCTCAGAAATAAAACTGCTAGGGATCAACCACAGCCTACAGCTGTGTACAAAGATTTCAACATACAACAAGCTGGCATCTATTAGGGGGAGATTGTTGCAAAGGTTACAAGACTTCGCACCATATATGGAGCGCCTGTATGACCAAATAAACAGGGATATCATGTTTAGACAGACTGCGTTTGTGAAGACAAATACAGATGGATAATAAAGACAACAAAGACAAATGAGACATCAGCGACAATACTGACTGGCTTTGAACTGTTCAGGAATAAAAACAGTAAATAAAATACAGGCTGAAAGCAGTAAACTCTTTATACAACTTAATGTGTTCATTGTGAAGGTCATAAACACAATGAAAATCAATAAAAGTTGTTTTTCTCCCCTGGAATAAATATAAAATGTGAACAAAAAGTCTGAGAACTTCCAGAACCCTCGATTCTAAACTGCGTGCGACAAACGCAACTTCCAACAGTGTTCTTGTGCTGTTCTCCGACCGACTTCGTTTTCCATGCTTTCGCTTCATAATAGTCTCTTCTAAAAAACAAAAAAAGTAAATTCCTCAGGGTACAAACTATTTCTGTCTCCTTCATGAATACTGTATGAACTGCATTTGCCGCTACACAAACATCCAAGCGGACCCAACTTCACTTGCAAGCCAACTTTCCGGCTGGATGCAACACAGCTATAGGAAAATACACACTGGCAGGCATCCAGCCAGACAAAAAGAGGCATTTGAATACAATCCATTTCTACAACAGTCCTAACTGTCTGACTGTCAGTGGCAGTTTGGAGAGGAAAGGATGTGGTTTGCTGACTGTTTATAGTGTATGTATATCTGGGTGTGCAAGTCAGAGAAATCAATGATAACTAAGAGTTTACAATCACATCTACGTACAGTAGGTAGACACAAGAAAAAGTTAGCATCCCTGCTTGCTCTCGGCCAGAGGGGAAGCTGACCACCTTCCCCTCTGGCCGAGGGGAAGCTGTGACACCAAGCCTAAGGCACCAAGTGTCACAGAGGGAAGCAGCTGAAGGAGCAAGAGACAGCTGGTTGTTTTGGTGAGTGTTGATCTGGACACCATCTTGGAAGACTCTGTTTTGTAAGCTAAACATGCTGGCGGTCAATAAGCATAAATAAATAGTCTTGCTAAAGAATTCATATCCAATGAACTCTTTCATGTTATGTCATGGTAGAACTGTATACTTGAAAATGTTAAAATATTTCCCCTATTCTTTTTTAAATAGTTCTCATGCTGTTTAGAACATAAATGGACTCTTAAGAGTCAGTGTAGCACATAGATATGTTTTAATCTGGACCAAGCCATTTTACCTTTGCCTGTATGTTTACAGTGGTTGCCCTGCTGAAGGATGAAACCTTCACCTCCTGAAGAAAATGTGTTCCTGCCATCACCCAGTAGCATTGAGTAGTTCTCTGTGAGATCCTCAATGCTTTGGATGTTGCTTTGCAACCTGACCCTGCTGTAACCTCCTCCACAATCTCATCCCTGACCTGTATGCTAAGGTACTTGGTCTCTGTGAATCTCTCTGTTCACTTCTGCAAGTGAGGCCTTTAAAAACAGTTGTATTTACACTCAGCTCAAATTTCACACAGGTTTTAGGTGTTTCCGAAGGACAATTTAGGTATTTATTTAGATATAATAAGATTAAAGTTGGATGAACACATATTCATGCCACCATTTTCGGATTTTTATTAAAATAAAATATTAATACCCTTTACAATTATGCTTTACTGTTTGTTGTTGCAATAAATACTTTTGCAAAGCATTGTTTATAGCACCACAAGTGCACCCTACTCGAATCTGCTTAAGATGATGATGTTTTGACAGTACGGTTTGAAAGTAAACAGGCCCATCCTTATTTTGTTTTGATGATGCCATCACATCAGAGGGGCCCATTGCATACACACCTCCATATTTCCCTTTTACATATTTCACAGACATCGTTTATGTCGACTGGCCTCTAGGCACGCATTCTGAAGGCTGCTCTGTGAGCCCTCAATGGGTTCGTGATGGATGTTACGTCAAAACAATCAGCATTGTCGGGCTGTAGCCATTCACACCTCGTAACAGATCTGGTCCAACACCGAGATGGGCACGCTGTTTAATGAGCATTTAGGAGATTTGAGGGTGATATTCGTGCTGTTCCCACAAAACGCTGCAATATGACAGGTCGGTGCTCGACTGGAATGATGTAAATAACTACAAACTGTTTCGCCTCCAGCCCCTCAGACGCACGGCGTGCCGCGCATCTCTCACGCGTAGGCATTTTGTGACATCTGTAAATAATGACATCCAGGACTAGCAGGTAAACACACGGAAAGCTTTTGCTTCGGCTCTGTCAGAGGCAGACTCGCCCCCCTTTTTTTCTTTTTCCTCCTCCTGACTTACCCGATTTGAAAAACGCCGCTATGTCTGCCGCGTCCTTTGCAGCCTCATCTAGCCCCTCTCCTGCGCTCATGGCTGCGGTCGCTCGGGCGGAAACGGCTTTGGGTATCCTTGGGTTGTTTCTATTGCTTCAAGTCGGAACCGATCAGCGAATGCGAATTCCGGCGACTTTCATTGAAGGCGATCCGTAATATCCGATCCCCTCAATGAGCGACAAACCTCCTCCATTTTGGCCGAGAGGGGAAAAATCCTGGCGACCGATCGGCGGCGCTCCCGAGTTGGGACGTGAGGCAGAGGATGAGGAGGAGGTGGTGGAGGAAGAGGGAGGAGGCTGGGGGGGGTGGGCGATAATGGGAGAAGGCGGAGGTAAAAGAGGAGGAGAACAGATGAAGGAGGGCTATTCCGATTCAAGGGGTGGGTGAGGGTGGGATATCCTGGGATTCCGTCTCGGGGGGTTGAGGGGGGGTTGGTGTTTGGTGCAATGTGCGCCACCCAATTTTTTTTTTTTTTTCTTTTTTGATGTGCGCCACACGCTGCGGCGCTGATGCGGACAGATAACATCATGACATCCACTGAGAACTACTCTGCCTCCTCTTCTTTTCAGACTACCTTCTCGCAAGCAATTTGTTCAAATTATTGTCAATAATATATTCGGTTTTCTAATCAGATTATTATTATATATTTTTATTTTAATGTCAGACTACAGGAACTCATATTGTAAGATATTCCATGTTCTCGGTATTATATTACCATGACTTTGCCCATAAGCGGGACGAAATGATAGTAAAATGAAAAGGATGAGTTCATTCGCTCTTCATCTCCTACTGATGAAGATGATGCTACAGTATGAGGTCATTTGCCCCACAAACCTAACCCACTTCTCGCTATGAGCTCCAGCTCAGTCTTTTTTTTCCTATAGACGTCTGGCTACTGCCATCTAGGGGTTGTTCAAATACATTGCACAGTGAGGGTTATTAAATGCAAGCACAACTTCAAAGGCTAGTCCTATTTATTTAAAAGTGAGTTATATAAAAATAATAATTTAATAATTTCTTTACTTGTCGAAGGCAATTTTTATGCTGTTATAAAATTGCAGATAAGCATCAAACACTGCCACAATAGTGCAAATTGATTGTTACCAATTCTCCCCATACTTTGATATCTTTTTAATGCAATGTCACATGCATTTAATGTTCTAAATTTTGTCTATTTTGAAAGACAAATTGGTGAAAAGGGAAACAAAAAATGAACAGAGAGGAAAAACGTCACACCCACTATTTTTTTTTCTTGCTCCTTGGTTGCCCTGGTAACTAACAACACAAGTCCTCGGAAGGGGAAGTGTTCTGCAAAATCTCTGCAAACTGAACTAAATTAATTGAAAGAAAAAAGGAGCAGTGGTTGGATGTATGGTTGGATGTATGGGTATTTTTTTTTTCTTCTATGAGGAGTTTTAAGAAAGAAAAGTTGAAGTCATGTCCTTCAGCTCCCGGAATGCTAAGATCAGCTACAGAAACAGGACCAGCCAGTCGTCCATGTCTGTGGAGATGCAGAAGGAAATGCAGGTTTGGGCTAAAAATAATAATAATAATAATAATAATAATAATAATAATAATAATAATAATAATAATAATAATAATAATAATACACAAGAGTGAAGATGAGCGTAATGTTTTTTTTCCCTTCAAAAATCTCTAAACTGGTTAAAAGCTTCTTTTTTAATTATGTAAAAGAAAAAAGGTAAATGTGACCATAAAAAGTTATTCACTTTAGACATTTTGAAATGTGCTTATTTATCATTTTTAATTTCTGTTACATTTATAAAGTGACCATGTTTGATTTGACTATTCACTGTTGCTCATCTAAAGTTTAACAGCTCAGTCATCTGGCTTAAACATTAACCAGGGCTGAAAACAAACCTCCAGTGTTTTCTATGTGGTAGCATCAGCTAATTTGATCTGTTTGTATAATTTTGTGAATGTTGAAGGTTTTAAAGTAAAACTTTATATTTTTGTTAATATAAAAGTGTTTCACTGTTTACATATACCTTTATGGAATTATTACAAGCTTCATTTTCAACTTTAAATCCTGAAACCCTTTCGGTAATTACATGGAGAGCCACTTGATTAGATTCCCTGGTGCAACAAAGTAGAGTAAAAATGGCAGCGTCACAGCAGTGCATCGTGTTGTTTGTACTGTAGCCATCTCTCCACAAGATGGTGGCATATTCCTTAAATAGTTTCCGTAAGGGTTGCCTAAATGTAAAAATGCTGTACAAAGATAATGAATGCAGCGAAAGTTTACTTTTAATATAGCTGTACTATATCAGGTTGGCTTTGTTGTGTTGAGCTGGTGAGAAATATTCATTCAGAACCACTGAGTCAACAATTCCCAGGCAGTTTTCTTCTTCTTTCCGTTGCAGATTAAGTAAATTCGGTTTCTTTTAATCCCATTGAAGTTGTTTGGTTTAGATATGTGCAGCTTCTCCACCAGCTATTAAAGTAATATCCCTTTGGCAGACTGTGTCAACTGTGTGTCATTGAAGGACACCATTTGTGTGGACATAGACTACACTATTCAAAAGTACAAAACCCCCACATGACTCTTACAATGTAATTTCCTTCATTTTCTATGAAAGAAGAGTTTTGCAATATCTTTCTTTGCTCTGAAGAGAATATCAACAAGGTTTTTTTTCTGTGCCATCAGCTCTGACCAAACATGGACAACTGGAAACTGACAATGGAGGCACTAAAAATGGTGCCTCCATGTAGAGAAATATATCAGAAATAGATAATCTGTTAATTATGTATGCTGAAATGCACGCTCAATATTACTGGTCCCACATCTATTTTAACAATTTTTCTTCAGGATAAGCTTAAACATTTCTAGTGAAAACACAAGACCTGTTCCTGTCTTAGTCAGTGTATTCTCATTTGGGGAGCCAGCCTCTTCATTTATAATTCATAATCACTCTCTTGTTTCATGGCAGCTTACAAGCAGAAAGTTCAACACAGAAATATCAGCTCATGGCCAAACCAAATTTTATTGCTATGCTTTCCAGTCTCTTCTCCAACACACAGGGATCCTTAGAGACATCTAATTTATTCTTGAAAATGTTCTGAGTACTGGGTCAGAGTTCTATGTGTATCGTGTAGTTTTAAAACTGATCAACAACGGTTATCCTTGCATGACCCAACCTCTTACCAGGGACCAGATGAACTGGATTGACAGTCTTATTCAGTTTGAGGAATATTCCTCTGTGTCTACTGCCAGATTTCAAACTCAGGAAATTTTAAGGCAACAGTGCTAACCTCCAACCCAGTGTGCAGTCAGTCCACTGAAGAATCAATATTTATAACTCTTAACTGCAACGATTTGCATAATCTTTTAACAAATTGTTTTCTGTATGGTGTGTCTACATTTTCACTGCTAAGCATAGATTTAAATAATAAAATAAAGAAAGAAATGTACTTGAAGACCATGGACTCTTGACTTAAACTTGAGATAAAGAAAAATGTTTTAAGTAATGTGAATGAAACCATTAGAAGAATTAAAATAGTGCATAATTGCTTAACCTTTTCAATCTGGCTTGTTGACTTTGTTGCACCCCCAACTGTTTTTATCACAGCTTGATCTTTGAGCTCACTAATGGAAATTCAAAGTTTTTATCAATTAGACTGCAACATTCTCTGACAACAGTTAACAGATAAGCACAAACTTTTAATTGGATTGAGATTCAGACTGTTTGCTAGCTATGTCTTTGACTATATATTTGATTTCCTAGAAAGAAAAGTCTTAAAATTTCAGTGCCCAGCAATACATACACTGCAGAGATAACGACCGCCAGGGAAATTCATTCTGATGACGTCTAGCAACTGCTCCAGTTACACCTCTTTGGCCAGTCCAGATTTAACATTCATCACTGATTATATTACCAGTTTAACCACAATTCATGATTGTTTCTTTAGCTTACTATAATCTTGCTTTGTCCAGTTTAGTTGTTAAAACTGCTCACACAGACATTGATTCCTTTTTCTGTCATTTTGTTTTGTCATTTGCCTTTCATCTTTCTGTTTCGACACTGATGTTTTCCCTAATATAGCTTTACCTTTTACAACCCCCCATTTTGTTTGTGTGTGTCATCTTATTGTAGGCACACCTGACTTGGAACAATTAATGTCTGACAAACTCTATTGATTTTCTTGCTCTTCTGTTGGGAGATCATAATGGTCAACAATGACTCTCTTAACTTCAAACATTTTTTTTTACCATTTGCAGGCTTTACACAAATGCAAATGCTTCTCTCAAAAGTATAGATGCTTGGTGAGCTGAAATTATATCAAAATGAAGAAATTCTAATTCCGATTTTTAATACTGATTAGTTCCATAGAATTAAACAAAAACATACTTTTTTTTTTTAAATTGACCTTATTTTGTTGTGATCTTTAGTTCATGGTTGTTACATATATGTAGTTAGCATAAGCAACTATTTTACTATTTTTACAAATAGCATAATAACTCAATGTATCTTAACTTATCTTCTAATGTCACCGTTTTGTTTGCTGTCACACAACTGCTGTAGCTATGTGAGTAAAACAATCATCATGCAATGGTAATTCAGACAGTGTAATGAAAGTGTGAGTGTGTGAAACCACAACACTCACTCATCATGTAGGTCACATGTGTTTGCAATGCATTTGGACTTCTAGAGAGTCAGTGTTTGAATATTCCCCCCTACCAAGCAGTCTTTCTACCGTTACTCTCCTTTGTCTCGCTGTCCTATTGTTTTATTAGTCTGGTAAGGTGAGAGCGGGACCATGATAATTACCATGCTGACAGGACGTCATCCAACACCACATTATATGGTTAGCAGTACCCTTTCAGGAGCAACACTGATAATTTCAGGGAACTAACCTTTCTCTCATGCCAAACAAGGAGGCTGATTGCTCCCATAGTGCAGTAAAACCACTTCTTCTCTGTTGTCTCGCCTTTGTAGTTCTCTAATGTCATGAAAACCTAAATGAGTTTAGCGTTTGGAATGATTTAAAAAGAACAGCCAGTCTGAAAGGCCGTCTACAACTATGCTGCATTTTAAACCAGACTATCAAAACAAGGTAAGGTTACCAAAGAGTTCTGATGTTACAGACGGGCTAGCTGCTTAATTAGTGTTGGCTAATTCATCATTGATTAGCTGTTGTGTTTCTTTTGTATCCCTGAGTAAGGAAGCTATTAAGTTTATAACTGATATGTACTTATTTCTCTGTGAGGTATGGTAGTGCATGAGTAGTTGATATTTAGCATAGTTGTCGCAAAAAAATTAAATTGGATGTTTTGGGGTTTTATTGGTTATTATAGCTTTTCTGTCTCACTGAGCCACGAATGTTATGCAAAATGTTATTTCATTAAAATACCATCTAAACTTTGACCTGTCTTTCTGTGGTTAATTTTCCTACACAAAGTAACTTTGATAAATTGATTTGTGGGCAAATTTATCAAGTTTCATTGATCTTTATGGGTTTAACCTTTCTCAAATATTTCACAATATTTGTTACGAAATAAATGCATGAAATATTTGCTCTTGGAGCTACTTTTTCAGAAGGAACTTATCTTGTATAAATTCCTAAGACACATGTTGGTTGTACCATCTCCAAGTGGAAGTTTTTATCTCAAGCTCTTTAATGACATGCAGTGCCATGAAAACATCTAACTGAATGGAGCTTAGGGTTAGATGGTCTTGACTACAAATTTATTTTCTGTTGTGTTCCTTGGTCACCATGATGCTGTTTCAAATGGCTCTCTTCCTGCGGCTATTTAATTACAGACAAGTAAACTCTATTTGGCTATCAGGTTAAATTATTTGACCTCAGAATGCAAATGGTGGCATTGGTATATTTTCGGCCAGTCTTTGAGCCACTGTCCTGCAGTTTTTAGTTGGATCTTGACTCCATCACCTCTGAGTCAAATGAATGCTTCATTATGAGTCCACTCCAGCACTTAGAGATGCTCAGGAGGCAACTCAGCCTTATAATTCAGAAGTGTTGGAGCATAGATGCCTTTAAAGTTACAGGGCAGTGGCTCATGAGGACTGGATTTGGAGAGTTACTAATTTAGCTCAAGTGGTACAAAAACTTTTAGCACAGCTCTGTTAATATGATCAGCAGAAGGTCAAATGTAAAAAAAAAAAAAAAAAATTATAATAATAATAAATTGATTCTCAATAGCCTTGACCTTAAAATCATGAAAAATAATAATCGCTCCTTAAAATTAGGTTAATCAGGCAGCTGAAATGCAATCAGGCTCAATTAATCCTTCCAACAACTAGCCAACTAAAAAAAACATTTAAAAAAAAAAAAAAGCTTTACTGGTGATCCATGTATTATATTTAAAAATAAATTAAAAATTTACCTTTTGTTCAACAATTATCTACTGCATTCTGCTCACTCAGCACATTCTAACAAAGGGATAAAATGCTGGGAAGAAGATAAAAATGAAATTTCCTATATGCATTAGTATCTGTAAACTAAGTACCAAATTTCATCTACTCACTTTTGTTTTTTCACATGTCTCCATCTGGTGCTAAACACAAATTCTATTTGGAGTGGCCATTAGACATAGACAGCATTTCAAGCTGCAGCTCAGCTGGTTGGGTAGTCAACACTGACAATTGATAGCCCCAACCCTTCCGAGGTGAGAGTGCACATGCAGATGAGAAAGTGATAGGTGGTTATCGAGAAGATGCAGGAGAGGTGAGGTGCTGATCAACAAGCTGTCATGTCGCAGATGTTTAGGAAGAGGCTCTGGAGACAAATTGTTTCAAAGGTCATTCGGGTAAGAGAAATAATTTGAGTGACTGCGTTGCCAGCTGACGATATTTTTCTTCCATTCTCGTCTACTTCTCTTACTGTCCTGCTTAATGGCATTTTCAGCTCTTTCATTTCTTACCATGTCATTGGAAATGGAACGAGCAGAAATAAACTCAGCGATTTTTGTTTTTGTTCTGATTCTATGCTTGGCAGCGTGATATTTCAATTTTTTCACATCATGCATCATCATACATGATAACCTGTTGCGTTATATTTTTTTATTTCTTGTCAGAACAGTTTACTTTTTAATTTCAGAGTTGACAGTTCAGTATAGGACTTGCAAGTATAGCATGGCTCATCTCTGCCTGGGCTTTTGTTAGCTTCTGAAGGATTTCAATGTTTGCACTGTTGTGACACGAGTCTGCCTCTGGATGGTTTCCCTGTCTGTGTAACGCAATGAAATAAACATGGGTGACTCCATTGGATGAAACTGTTGACTTGTGCCTGTGTATTGCTTTTGACATTGATTCCACCTGCTCATTAAATTTATGTGCAGCATAACACTTCATGTATTATGTATTTTTGCTTTTTGATGTTGCTGTTTAGAAACTCAGGACTCAATACAGAGAAAAGTTGTAAAACATTAAATCAGTTTGCTACGCTTTTTATAGGCAATGTAAAAGTGAAGTTACTCAGACATTGCTTTTAGTTTTAAATTGATTTAAGTGACTATCTTAGCCATTTTAGAAAGTACGATGTTTGGATACATATATATGTATGTATGTGGAACAGGTGGTAAAATGTACTAGTGTAGGTTGTACATGTTAAAGGAGGAGCATTCATTTTTATGTCAGTGTGTTTAGAGTTTCGAACTAAAGTCTCAAACTGGGCAAGGTTTCTTTTTCAGAAAGACTATAAACTGTACACTTAGTGAGAGAAAGGAGAAGAATATTTTATGAGTAAAGTAAAGTCTCTTCAAATGCAAACTTTATTTTTGCACTGCATCTTCTCATTAAGACAATAAATAAACTAATGATAATACAACTTATATACTGATTAATAAACAAACCAGACAATGTTAACCACTTAAACGGAATTGTTAACAGGTTGGGGATTGAATGCTCTTAGTTAATGAAGATAGCCATTTTAAATGGTCTCTATCTCTCTTTGTATAGAAACGTAAACTCTAGATTTGTGCATGTAATTTCTAAAACAAAAAACATCCCCAGGCAGGTCACATGTGTCCTTACTTTTTTTCTCAGAACAAGCTTTGGCTTCTTCTTCTGGTTCTGTCAGATCTCTTAACCTTGTTCCTGTTAGTTGGAACTTATTACCAGCAAAGGCTCACGTGGGTGCTGTCTGCCCAGTTTACTCCAGTGCTGGAAGGCTGTTGGACATTTGGCTGATCCAGTCTTCCAAACTGAATTGTAACCAGTTTGATAAAAAAAATATCTTTCTGAAAGACTAAACTAGATTTCATTAAACGAAACACATCTAAACTCTTTGTGTGAATTGATTTGCAACTACTGGAGTTGAATGATGTGGCTTGTAATGTGAACCCTAATAACACTCACAGACATCCTAAATTGGTGGTCAAACAATCTTGCAGAGGTTGAGCAGCCTTTTTACATATGAAACTCTGAAACCGTCCTCTTACCGCTTTCTTCCATTACTTTGAACGTCTCTTGCAGTCAGCCACAACAACCTCTTATCCCAATTTAATTGCATTACTGCATTTCCTATGTTTGATTTTTTTAAAAGCCCTCACTAGGCTGATCAAAGCTCTTTGTCTGAATGCCTATCGTCACATTCCCTATAAAAATACTTAGTTTCTTCTACTTTTAAACCCCCACATACATAATAAATGAAATATATTATATGAAATATCTAAATTATCGTAACTTTAAATAGTTTGACATAGACATCTCTGAAATTCAAACTTGCCTTAATTCCTGTTTACAACCTTAAAGGAGATCTTTAAGGTAAATAATATGATATACACTTTGCTACACTTTGTCACTCAGCTGTTTAAAGAATGCAGTTAATAAAAAATATGCAAGTTACATCTCTTATGCTGTCTACCATGCCACCACTAGACACCTATCATGGGTTGGTAGTGCAATAATTTTTCTTATAAGAAAGAGAATAGTGAGAACAGTAAAACACACAATGACTTTACCTAAGCTTAGTGGGTTAAATTAAGTCAGTACTTAATCAACATAAAGTAGTTATCAGTTTTTACTTCAGAGCTTATCCTTATCAGTACAACAATAACATTTATCTGTACATTTATCTGCAGCAAAAGCTAAAAGAGGAGCGTGAGGCTAAGCGTGCCCAGCTGGATGGACGACATGACTACATCCTCAGTATCGTTGCTTCATGCTTGGGACTGGAGAAGTCTGATGTTGAAGATGCCATTTTGGAAGGAAATCAGGTTTAAACTTTCACATAAATTTCTTTATTGTTTTAGGAGAAAACAACAGTAACCGTCAAAAAACAAAGAATATAGTTTGACCGATTTTGAAAAGAAACCAAGTGAAAACTCTCAATCATTTATTTTTATGTAGTATTGTTACTTGTTGTCTTGGGCATTGCAGAAGCACAAAAGAGTTAGGAAAGACTACAATAAGCAGTCAGGAAGTTCATTTAAAATTATTCATGATTTCAAATGAATAAATGTCTAAAGATAACTTTAACAAAGGACATTATTACATATTAGTAGCACACATTTATAAACTACTTGTTTAAGGTTTGTATTTTTGCAACTAGTACTGAGAAAAAGTGTGATTTAGACTGAACTGTAATGCTTTCATATACAGTTTTTGCATAAGATTTTGAAACTATGGATTTTTCTGTTTGCGATTTTCTAAATATTATTTGTAGCCTGGTTGTTATTTTTTTAGTGTTAAGTAACATTTTCATCAATGTCTGCAAAATCTCACAATGCCGATTTGTTTTGTTTCTTGCAACAGATTGATCGTATGGAACAATTCTTTGTGGCAAGTGGTCTTCCACACCTCATGTTTTATTATCAGGACATTGAACTCGCAGAAGGAGGTAACATAAAAAAAAGAACACTCAGTGAATCAAAACTGACTAAATATCTTCGGTGCAATTACTTTTGTTACTAGTGATAATATAGAAAATGGTCCAGCAGTAACATAGACTGACGACTAACTCCTTATTTCAGCAGCTGCAACCTCTCCACCCACCCAGACTGATTCCCACCAGCCAGGTCGCATAAGGAAAGTGTTTGTAACTGATGGAACGAATGTGGCATTGACCGGAGTTTGCGTCTTCTTCACAAGAGCAAACACTTTGAAAGCAATAACCTCCGAGAACATACACAGAGTAAGTCAGAGTTGTGATAAAACCATAGACCTTTTTTTTTAATAGGAATAAATAATGTTTTCAGATTGAAATAGAACTTTGGCCTTCACTCTGAGAGTAAGACGTGATAAATTTTACACATTAACTGTCTTGTGAATAGAACACCCATTATTGACCTGTTCTGAACAAATACATTCTGGGGCAACAGAAAAGAAACAGAACTTCAACATCTATTTCAGTCACAATGTAGTGTTAAAAGGTATTTGACTAAATCTGACAAAACATTTTTGCTTTAAAATGTTAAATGTCTGAGTAAAGCTTGAAGTATAAATGGTGCCCATGAATGCTTCTTTTGTCTAAAGATAAGAGGGACAGCAGGGGTGTTCATCAATAACACTGTGATATCACAAGTTGTTTTGTTCATTGATTGTAGCTGCCACATGCTTCCCGCAGGAAAGTTAATCACCACTGCTGGTAAAAGACTATGTTTGCTACAGGTTATAGCAAAAGGAGGAGAAAGAGTGATACACCATGTAGATTTGTTTCACAGATAGTAAACAGATAGACTTTTACTTATAGATTGAATAGAACTAATTTCTGTTTTTCTCATATAACAGACATGAATGAGTGGTACATTTCATTCTTAAAGTGCTTTCTTTCAAAGGCAAAAATCAACCATACATTTTGTTTATATTTTTGTAACTGAGGTGAAGTGAACATCTTTTTTGTATTTTAAATGTAAAAAGTTTCTGTTTATGTCTAAATGTTAACAATAAAATGCAGAGGGTCTACCAGACCCACAAGCAGTGTCTAAGTAACCAAAGTACGAACAGTTTACAATATCTCCTGAGGCTCAAGAGGAAAGCGTCTCAGGAGAGCCTTTGATTATCATTGATGTTTACACTCCAGTCCAGTAGGTGGCGGTAAACACCTTAAGTTGGTTTGCCAACCACCAATAAAACACTTAAGAAGTGGCGCGTGAATACAGGTGTGCTAATTGACATGGCAACTACCACATATATTCGTATGCACAAAGGTAACTGGTAGTAAACCTTCCATTTATTGTCATAACTACACTTATTGACAGTTAAATCAAAGATCAGCAAGTTGATTTTATATGTAATTCCAACGGTAGCTCTGTGGCAGCATGAAAACATATGCTGCAGTAAGTTCGGTATTTACATTTAAGCACCTTTTTATGCTACTATATATTTTAAAGCACTTTCTTGAAGGTAGATTTTCAAAAGATAGGTTATTTAAGTTATTACTCACCCGTTTCGGGCGTGTGAAGAATGCGTCAGACGTATTTTGCACACGTCCGAAACGGACCCATTGTGCCCCCCATTCATCCTCTGGCTTTGAAAGACTTGGGCTTTAACAGGTTGGTTTCTCCGTTGTTTCCAGCAAATAACCTTGGCAAGAAACTTATTCCCATGTGATAAAAACAAACAGTGGTATGTTAGTCTTTGCCTCAGCGTTGGCTTAGCAAAAATGACTCAAAAAATGTCTCCTGTAACTCATTGAGATCCACTACTTTTGCCATCATACCACTGTTTGTTTGTAGGTCTGCTCTACTTCCGCACAGCCTCAGGTGTGATAAGAAAGACAAGCCGAAGGTTTCTAGACAAGTCCAGGTTTTTTCCCAATAAAAATGCTCAAACATTTTCATTGTTTATGTAATTTCCATAAGAAATGTTCTTTTTCTACCTTTTCAGTTAGTTAGAGAGCCTGTTAGTTTAGTTTTTCTCCAAGTGTTTCTGAAGGGTGTGTTTTGTTTATGCCTCGTTTTAGTGGTCAATGTTGGATTGTAAACAAGACAATCTATCTTTGTTAGTATCAATAAAAAAAAGCTCTTTGTTTTGTATTGCTCCTGTGGGGCAATGCCCAGATAAATAGTGTACACCCAACAACTCCCCCCCCAAAAAAAAAAAAAAAAAAAAAAAAAAAAAAAAAAAA
>CAEFZY010007915.1:0-24352 GCA_903066815.1 Brachyrhaphis roseni | reverse complement strand
TATATATATATATATATATATATAAACAAAGCAAAACAAACAAAAAAAAAAAACTCACCGTTACTGTAGAGGAGCTGAAGCCTATAATGAATGCCATTGTTGGTCTTTTCCCCCGTCGTTTCCTATAAAAACAGAAGCGAACACAGAGAGAGGCGGTCAGAGCAAACCCTCTCCTCTTCCTCCTCCTCCTCCTCCTCCTCCTGGGACCCTTACAGCGGGAGCACCGACTGGTATTATTTTTAGATAAAAATGGCGAGGCTCAAACTCTGATCAGAATCAAATCAGTTCGTTTTCCAAAAGACAAACACTGACAAGATTTTGGGAGAAAAAAATAAATATATATATATATATATATATAGAGAGAGAGAGAGAGAAATAAATAAATAAACAGGCTTAGTCTGTAATTTGTCGGAAAGTTAATAATGCATGCAGATTTGTTTGGTTTTATAATTTAAAAATAAAACAAACGAGCTCAATTCTTTTGTTGTTTTGTGTTTTGAATAAAAGCAAAATAATATATAACTTTTATAAAAAGCTACAAAAATATCTGATCTGTATCGTTTCTTTCTTTCTTTTCAAAATTTGCTTAAATCAGAATTTACATTATTCTCTATTTCCCACGGGCCGCTGCGCAACCGTAAAGTCACTCTAAATGAGCAGTAGATTTGGACCTTATTAATAACATTAAAAAAAACTAATAATACCTGCTAATTAATAACTCACATTTTAATAAAAAAAAAAACATAAATCATCAAATTATTGTGATCGGGGTGAAACCCGTAGAAGACCCAACAATTAAAAACTAATTCTGATGTTTTACTGATGCCACGCTGAAGTTTACAAAACGCTGTGACTGGTGATATCTGCAAGAGGAATAAAAACAAAACAAAACAAAATCCACCAGGAGCGGAAACTGAGAACCAGAGGTCCCAAACTGGACAAAATAAATCCAAAGATGAATATGGAATTGCTTCAAATTTGATCAAAACATAATCAGCAGTACTAAGAGATCTGTGGTGCTTTACGAAGCCACAACTAAAAATCACATCAGGGAAGCCTTCAAGGAAGAAATGATCCCTGCTGTGTGACTCTGCCTACTTTGTTAACTCAACGTCTGGTAATTTATCACTTTGACTTCACAGCTTCACACACACCGTGTCAGGAATCAGTGGCTCGGACGCGCGCGTCGTTCCTTATTTTTGGTTGGTTAATTTCTACGCGGTTTATCCGTTATCAATTATGTTTTAATCACCTTTTTTAATAAAAGAGAGAGAAAATTAAAAATGTTTAAACTCACCTTTTCTTTCTCCACAAAGTCGACAAACGTGGTCCGCTCTATTTCCACCGGCTGACCCTGTCTGTCGTACAAAGCCAGGACGAAGTGGAAGAAGTTGGACTTGCGGAGGTTGGAGGGCGGCTGCTTCTCGAAGTGCGCCCGAGCGAGACCCACTCCGCTGCGGACACAGGCAGAATGAGCAAAACTAATAAAATATAATAAAGATACACGGACGGGAGTGAAAAGAAATGCATCTAATAAAAGTACGAAAAAAAAAACATGAAAAATGATCACGCTAACTGATTCAGTTGCTTGTTCCCATGTCTGTATCCAAACTTAAAATTATTAGGTGACGCGTGCACAATTTAATTTAATTAGTTTATTAAAATCGAACAATTTAATTGAGATGTTAAATTTGAATGCAACCAAAAACAAAAAAAAAAAAGGAAAGTTAAATATACCGAGTGCTATGATTGTCTCAATTTGGACAAGACAGATGTGGGCCTGTTGTAAATCAACACCAGAAACTTCGAGACTTTGATTGAAAACTAACAAAAATATAGTATTCTCGCGATGCACGCAAACTTTTAAACCCCGCGAGGAAAGCTGCTTCATCCCAACGCAAAAATAAATAAATTAATAAATAATTAAATCACTGCGAACTGAGAGGTCCAAGCCCAAACTCACAGTTGACTTTCTTTTTCTTTTTTTACGCTAAAAACTTTGGGGCCAAAGCCGCATTAAAACGCCTCGTGTCGGAAAGTCTGTCAAACAGTTCTGAAATGCGTCTGAAACAAGTTGGATCCGAGGTGAAAAATAAATAAATAAACAAAAAAAAAAAAAAAAACAACTTGAGATGCCAGCGGGACCTGAGGTTATCCCACCACTGCGTCCTCTGGGGACGCGTTCTGCCCCCAAGTGAATCCGCCGCTCCGTCTTTAAACGCCGCATATCACAACGCGCTTTTCTCTCCACCCGCTGCGGTGCCAGCGCGGCGGAACGCGGCGCAGCGCCTCGTCCGCCTCGGGCTCACCTCTGGGCGGCTGTGTTGGCGTCCAGCACTCCGGCGCCCTGCATCCATGTCCGAACCGCGTTCATCCCGGCCACCATGGGCTCCTCTTTCATACTACTCCCACTCCTCTGGATGCTCTCGTGGATGCCAAACATCAAAACGCACCTTCGCTCTCTCCCTCTCCCTCTCTCTCTCTCTCTCTCTCTCTCCTCTGTCTCTATCCTCCTTTTCCCTCTCTTCTCTGCCTCCCCTCCTCGCCTCTCGGCGTCTCCCTTTGATAGCGCTGTCACAGGAGCAAAGTGGCGTGGGTCTATTCCACTCGGTGTTTAGACGCGCGCGCTCCACTCAAAGTAAACAAAAGACGCGACATGTGGGGAAGAAAAAGGGGAGCTGTCAGCATCCAGGGTTAGCTGCTCCTCATGTTGAGGAAGAATGGGAGGCAGCGGCTGTGAAGAGGAGCGACGTGAGAGCGATGAAAGGGGGAAGCGCAGGATGAGAGTGCGCGATGAGCCGGCGACAGTCCCCCCGCCTCTCCTCCTCGGATCAAGGTACAGCTGATAAAAAACAAAAACAAAACAAGCAAACAAAAAAATAAAGAAACAAGAAAAGTCTCAGTTTGTGCAACAAACAGGCCAAAGATGAAAGATGAAACAGGTTTCTCTCTTTGCTCCGTCGCTTTCAAAGCAAAAGTCCTCCTTCCGGCTCAGATGGATAAAACGGAAGATTAGCGCAATTAAGAAGGCAGTCCTGGGTACATCCGCCGCTCGGCTGCGCCCGCTCCTGCTCGGGTGACTTTGCGCTCTTTTCGCTTCCCCCTGAGGAATCACTTCGGACCATCTCTGGGATGCCAAACAGGAGAAACTATAGTAAGGCGAAGGAGGCGTGGTTTCTGGGAACGCCTCTCTCCCTCCCGAGCTCCGGTAATGACACGGACAATCAGCTGTCCGCCAACCCGACCGGAGCGCGCCCCGTCCCCGCCTCGCTCCGGCGCAACGTCCCGCCCCAGCCACTTAAATCTCGAAGCCGTCCGCGCACGCCCGAGCTGCGAGTGCGTGCTGTCTCGGTGGGTGCGCATGCATGCAGTGTTTTGCGCGCACCTCTGTGCTTTTCAATTAATGTAGCTGTTCACGACAAAAATCAAACACCGACTCATGGGGAGGACATCAATTTAATCCCTGCAGTTCTCACGCTGAGTCTGAAGTAAGGAGAAGACCCGGGGAGCTTGTTGGAACATCTTTTCCCTGCCGCGATTTCACTTCAGCTCACATAGGGATAGACAAAAAAAATAATAATAATTGAACAGATGTTTAACTGAGTATTAGAGGGGGAAAAAAATCCCCTCTCTCGTTGTTTTCTAAGGAGAGGGAAGCGCATGCGTTAACTGGAGACTTGCGCCCAGATTCAATGGCGTTTTAGTGGGGATATACAAGATCAGAGCGGGATGAGAAGCTGGTATTATGCATGCTTGTTCTTTGAAAAAAACAAAACAAAAAAAAAAACCCAGAAACATTCGACCAATGTTGAATTTTGCTATTAGAGCTTCAGCAAGCTGTGCTGAGCAGTCCAAGTTCTCAACTCTGGCAGATTAGGAGCTTAAGAGAGTTTCCATGGTGCCAAACGCTGCGCACAGTTTAGTTGTTTTCTCTCTCTCTTTCTCAGTCGGTTGGTTTGAAATTAGCTCTTACTAGATGCACTTCAATTCTTGAGGGACTGTATGCTATAAATCCAGAATAAATACGAGGATTACATGCTAAACTGTGCTAGGCCGTGTTCAAAAAAATAAGTGCTGAAAAAAACAAACAAGCAAAAAAAAACAACAACTAAATTTGCATGCTCATAGAAGCGTAAAACTGTACAGTGGTTGACATCTTTTTCGCAGAGAAAGAGAGAGTTATCTTTGTCATCATTTCTCGCTGTTGCACTGTAAAAATTATTTGTTTTTAAGTATTTTAATTTCAATTAAGAATTTTTTTTCTTGTAAATGTAATTTGTAATAATGGTTAAAACTCTTTGTTGTGGTAAATCCTGCACAAATATTTTGATTAGTTTAACTACCCAATATGATCTACCGTTTTTTATGTCGTGTCCGTTGAGGCTGATATACGATATACTTATATGAGTGTTATTACGAACGAATGTCAACATAATGAACATTAAGAACTAATAAAACCCCTTATGTTTCATAAACTGTCTGTGTTGGAGCAGCGGCTGCTAAACTTTAGCTAGTTTAGCAGCAGTGCTAATGCTAACGTAAAGCTGAACTTCTGAACTCTCAGGCAGTCAGAGATAAAATAATGGAATATTCCAGATGTAGATGTCAGCAATACATTCACAAACAACAATAAAAAAAAATTTATGAGAAAAGTTTGATACTTTTTCCGTTAGCATTAGCTAGTTTAGCAACACAGCTTTTACTAGATTTAGGTATTGTACTATTTCTTTAAAGTTGTATCACTTAACCAGTAGGCTACAGCACTAATGCTAAAGTCAAACTTAGCAAGTTGGGCTTTTTAACTCTGAGATAGTTATTTTGAATTAATTAGCCCTGGTTATGAGTTATTTATTAACATAAATATTGATTAAAATTTTTTGAAATTTCACTAATCAGCTTTGTTTCTTCATAGCATGACATGACCATTATATATTTTTAAGGCTTCAACTAGTTTTATTATCATTTTAGTGGTTAGCTTAGAATTTACTTAGGTATAATTTAGTTGCTAGGTTGATAAATATCCTACACAAAAAATCAGAATAACATCCAGCAACATAAAAACGTCTCTATTAATACAATTTCAACAATTTGTTTTATTAAAGTCCATTAAAGTCAATTCTAAATTATCAAATGAAATATTCTGGAGGTCATGCATCAGCTAAATTCGGTTAAATGTTAAAAGGTGAAAATAATAAAAATAATAAGATTAGTTTCTATTGTATCAGATGGAAAATCTAAAGACAAAACTACTGACAGCGTTCACGCTGGCGATAACAGACAGAGAAAAAGTTCAAATGAAATAAAATAGATTTTTCGGTGGGGTTCGCTTTAAAAATGATGCATCAAGTGATGCAGCGATATTGCGCCTTTCTCCAGACTAGACCGCCGCTATCCTCTGCGGAGTCTGACAAATAAATGCCATGAACGGTCAAGGTTAGACACCAAACCCCAGCAATCATCCCATCATTGTCTCGTCTGGAGCTGTTTATTTATGTCTCCTGCTGTGGGAGGAGAAATGTGAGCACCCTGCCATTACACGATACAATAAATAGTGATAAATAAAAGCAACGGGGGGATAAAATGTCTCTCTCGCACATACACACACTCTCTCTTTCCGACGCGCACACACATGCTACACAAGTCCAGAGCCATCCTTCAGCACATTTGTTTGATTGCGGCCCCGGCCTTCGCCAGGATCTGTCCGCCTGGGTCGACATGGACACTGCAGGCCTCTTGGGGGGTGACTTTATATTTAGAGCCCCTAACATCAACACACACACACACACACACACCCGGACGCAGACACAAACACCGTTAGTCCAAACATCGCCTTCTCGGTGTCCAAAAGCGGAGATGTCAGAAGCCGGGTCCGATGTTCCAGCCATGTTAACGCAGCGATTCACTAACTGCACGGCAGCCACACACGAGCCTTGCAGAATATAGATCTGATCATTAGCTCCACGCAGATATGTGCGCACCATTTTAACCATGTGCTGACGCGCCTGTGCGTAAAGGGAACACGGCGATGCGTGTTGGTTGGTGGCTTTTAAAAAGCGTTAAAACTTTAACATGTTTACAGCAATTTATGAGTAAAGGGTTGCGAGCTGCAGCCTGCCCCCCCTCCCTTCTTCCTTCTGTACAGCCAGATGATGTCGTAAATCAAGTGCCTTGGTTGATATTATGCTCTGACCGAATTGAAACCTCAAAAAGTAATAATTGATTAAGAAAAAAGCAGTCAAGCATGGACCTTATGTCGAACAATATGCTCCCCAAGTGCCTACATAAAATACGTGGACTATATTAAGTTTTTTATGTTTAACTACAATAGGCAGAAACGATGTGTGAAAATAAGTATATATTCACAAATCTGCAGGACTGCAGAAAGAAATCAGGGCTTCAATAGAACCTAAATATCTAGGAGAAATGTAAGAAATATAAGCAGGAAAAACAAAACGAGTGATTTTACAAGCAGAACTCACCGAGAGAAGGTCAAGTTTGCAACGCTGAAACCTTTTCTCCAGGTCAAGCGCGCTATTTCACCAGTAACCGATGCAATGCTGCCACCTCGTGGGCAAAAATGGCATTACAACTCACGCTATTAACTTTAAAAAAGGATCATCGATAGAAGACAGGCGTGCTAGGCGTGTAAGTAGCCTCCACCTGCTCAGAGTGAGACTTCTGGGCCAAGCTGTAATGACCAGCTTACAAGGTCAGTTTGGGTCCATGTGGGTTTATTACAGAATAATAATAAACCCAACAAGCTAGGCTGTTTGCTCACAAACATCAGTTTCAAGGTGCTTATGCTCCAAAAGTCAACCTGTAACACAGAAAATAAAACACTACAAAGTTAAAGGCAGAACTTTACACATATGAATCAACTACCTGACAAAAAACAGACACTTTAATCAACATCAGCCTAATCTGAGGAAATAACAGGTGATTAAATTAGGACAAATGCACATAGCTTTCCTTTTAATCTGCCTAAATTACACATAGGCTCAACACATCAAGTGCACATGACGAAAACAGCATTTTGATTTGGGTTTGCCTTAATTAAACTTTAGAGATTTAGTCGGGTGTGCTGCTGACTGTTGAATTGAGAGTGAACGCCATGATAAGATTAAAAAAAGAGCTATCTGGTCTTCACAAGGAAGACTGTAGCAGCTTTTTACTAGATTTAAATAGATCCAAAATCATTCAAATGAGACATTCAGACATGCGGAAGAAAGTGTACAAAACTGGACGATTTTCAAAACACAAAAGATCCCAATGTCTGGCTTCCTAATCAGACATTGAAAGCAAAACACAGGAAGCTAAAAACTCTAAAATGTTATCTCAGGTCCTGTAACTGGCGGTTGTGTCGATGTGAAAGTGCATGCTTGTAGAATGAGAAAGAGGCACCAGAAGTTTAACTCTGATGGGAGAGAAACTTTGGGTCTCTGATAACCACAAAAGCCAAAGAGATGTAGGCACTAGTGAGGATTTCTGGAATAATTCTGTTTGAACAGACAAATCTAAAATGGAATCAGTGGTTCTTCAAGTTATGCCAGAAAAAAATAAATAAATAAAATACTATATTTTTGTTGTTGTTGTTGTTATGTTTTTTAATAATTTTGTAAGAGAAAGTATATATTGTGGATTGATTTAAACATGAAATGGTCAATTATAAGGAAGAGGCCAGACTTTGAGTATCAAAGGAACTTTACCAAAAAATTTCAAGCTGACTTGGTTTTGTTATTTGTGCTGTGAATGAATCCCCGTCTTCTTTTTGTGTCGACTTTCTGTGTCTGAGCAAAAACGCTGCGTTTTGTTTTGATGGCAGGGACAGAAGGGCTGTTCATTGTGAATTAGCTTTCATAATGACTAAAACACTAGTTTCTGTCAAAGGGACTGAAAGAGCGCCATTTGTGAAACTCTGTGCTAACTCTGACCTCATCTTCGCTATGATATTTAAAATCAAGAATTAATTGCTGTTCGCAGACATATATTTGGATACCAGATCATTTTGTCAGACTTTTATGAAAATCAGTTATATCAAACTTGACCCCTGAATATCATACAAATGTTTTTGAGACAGTCTAACCATCTTCGTTGGTGTACAAATTTTATTCTTGTGTTACTGACTTATTTACATTCAATACAAGATTACTGAACCACAATTACAGTTTTTTTTAAAGCCTTTTCATGTCAAAAACTTAAAAAAAAAAAAAAAATGTTGCTGAAGTAGCAAGAGAAAAAGAAAATATCACTTTAATATTTTTTGTTTGGTTGAAATCTTCTCCATGCTGCACTAAACACTAAACCTTTTAATTAAAGAGATTAATCAGGTTTTTATCCACACAGCTGTCTCAGTGCCTTACAACAATTATACAAACCCCTGGAACTTTTCACATTTTGTCTCTTTAAAAACAAAAAAACCATCATGGACTTTTTTTCCCCCAAAGTGCTGTATGTACATTTTCACAGCTCCGTTTGATGTTTATCAATTAACCGACATCAGACAGCGACAGCTGTCAGAGAAATCATGTGACTTTTGTTGTTACACTATGGAAAAACCATTCACAGTGTCTTTACAGTGTGATTAAATACAATTTAAGCAACATTATCAATAACTGTTTTGAGAAAATAACACATACATCTGAATATGAAAACACATCTTAACATGATCCTTTTTTTTAAACTTTAAAATTAGAAAAATGACTCCCTAATTATTTGGGGAGCTCTTTCAAAAATATATTACCCGACTTCAGCAACACCTCCATTTTGAACAAGATGTTTCTCCATATTTATTTATTTTAACTTACTGCATAGTTACAAGAAAACTGGAGGAATAAAGGCAGGGATATTTCCCAAATAAAATGTCAAGGGTGAGCCTTTAAACATGAAAAGGCCAAAGGGAATCAGAATTAGCTCCTCTTTTTGTCATCTGGCCTTAAAGGGGTTAGATCACAAGACCTTCCTGTTTATAGATGGGGAAGTGAGGAGTGTGTTCACCACAACCTCCTGACCCACAGAGTCATTTTTAAAAAATGAACATTGCAGGTGCGAGGTTGTCCTTTTGGGCTTTCCTTCCATGTGAGGTGGAAAGTCGGTACAGGTTGTATCAATGTGACTGCCTAATTAGGAATTTCTCATCTGATTTTATTTCAGAACAACAAACACACATATTGGTGTAATGTCCTTCTGTGTTCATCCATAACAAAAAGTCCCCTTGTACTTAGGAAGGAGGCTTAAAAATCACAAATTAGCTCCACTTCTCCAAACTTATGACATCTGTAAAATGAAAGATTCTAATTTAAGCAATTTTCTGTTTTGTAAGAGAAAATAAGAGTTATCATAATGATTTTTAGAACTAAGGTTTAAACTACATAACATTAATTTGTATATAAGTAGTTGGAAAGCTAGAAATTTGGAAAGGAAACTATATTGCTGCAATTTTTTGAAGACTGCCATGAATAAACATAGATTTTTCCTTATGTTTGAAGAACTGAAATGTTAATAATGCATGGGAAACTCAGAACAAGGACAATATAGATTAAAAAAAACCCTGATCTGTCAGTTAAAGTGTGTGGGGATGCTCTAGTTGGACGACATATTCAGGATTACAGCAAGGAGTGAAAATTATTTAAATCTTTCACTCTGCCTGTATCCCACGAACAGTAAAATCTAATCTCCTGCTTGAAGACCAGTGAAGTCTCAGATATCATCCAGCAGTTCGAGTTTCCTTCTCTGTCACTCCTGCTCTGAATCTTCAGCATCTCCTTGTCAGCTGGTCGGTGACTTACTTTAAGCATCTTTTCAGGCCTACGAAGAACAACCCAGGTCAAAACTTGTCGGGATTTTAAGTGACAGACCGACACCAAGATAAAATCAGAAAATTGAGGCACTTTTATGCAGCTGTCTTGGGTCAGTGCTTCGTAGAGCTACTTTTCGCTGCAGCTGAAAGCCTATTCAGAGACCTCAGTCCTCAACGTGGCCGTCACGGTTTAGAGCCTTTGCCGCAAGTCTTTCCGTTCTTATTGAAACAAAAACTAAATGCCATGAGAACTGAAAAACATATTTAAAAAGACATGGTCTTTACTAGTGAGCACATCTACAGCCTGAGTCTTTGGTTCTTCTTGACAAAATAATTCAAGCTCTGTTAAATTAGATGGATTATGTCTCTATACTGCAACTTCAAGTCCTCCCACAAATGCTCTCTTGGACTTAGGTCTAAACTTTTTCTGGGCCATTTTAACACAAAAATATTCTTTGTGTTTGTCTGTATCGTTTTCTTTTTGTTTTTCTCCCTGCATTTAGCACCATCTACATCTGAACAACACCATCAGGCAAGGCGGGTGAAGTGTCTTGCCAGGGACACAAACGACGAGGGCAGGTGAACCGGGAATCGATACTGCTATGTACGCTCATACTGAATTAACAGAAAATAATTTAAATATGCACAGAGACTTCTAGATGCATTGTGGTATTTTAGGAAAAAAAAAAGAAACCTGACATCTGCTATGTATCTTGACAAACTCTGTATTTGTTATGGCAAAAGTCACTCATGATTGACATCTGCACTGTTCATGGGTCGTCATAACTAGGTTGACTTGGTCACAGCTCACACACTTAGTTAACACTGCAATGATTCAATGAGCAGCCATGTTACCGGTGACCTCTGATAAAACATCAAAAACGAATCAAAGATTTGGGGTCACACAGAGAGTGTTACTGAAAATGTTGTCAGCAGTGATAGATGCTGAAACATTTGGATCCACGAGTGCTTTCATTTCTTTAAAGGCCAAAGTGCTGCAGTTAGATCATCAAAGCTACTATTGTGTTGTAGTATGAGAGCTTCCTCTCATGGGATATTTGAGGAACCATGTCTGAGCTCAGTTTTCATATTACGTTACAGATAGAGGGAGTGTGATGTCTGCTCTATAATGTCACCGCCCTATATGCCGTTTCCCTCAAAGCTCTTTTTATGACAGAACCGGCAGAACAAACGGCATTTCTCACAAACGTGACTTGGTGCCATGTATAGAAAGTGTTATATGAAGCTGGAAATATCTGATGCTGGTAAATGTTCAACAAATACAGTTCAAAGTGCACTGATGGTTTTTTTAGTTTGTCATAAAAAAAAAGGGAGTGGAGTTTCAATAATAAAAAAAAACTCTAACTGTTACTTATTTGGTTTGGGAAAAGGTGTAAAACCCAAAGCAGCTGACGTCATGTGCACCAATTGTCCAAACAGAAAAAGGTCTAGCTGCCTCTAAAATACAAAAATTGTACAAATGAAATGTTTTAATTCAGTTAAATAAAATAGTTATTCCTGGAAGTTGAATTATAGCAACTGTAACACTGAAAGAAATGTAACACATCAAAAGCAGTGAAGTCATGCAATTGGAAGAAAATCAAGGAACTTTGCCACCTTGTTTTATTAAATCATATATTAATAACTTATAGCTTACAAACAATGCACTATTTAATAAGTTAAAAGCAGGACAAACAGTATGAGATGTCCACTAGGATCCTCTTTCCTCCAGTCGCATCATTCATTGCTGCTGTTTCTTGTTTCCGTTTCCCTCATCCCTTTTCAATCTGTAACAGAAAGACACAATAAATTACTCACTCAACTTCAAAGTTTCTGCAGAAACTAAAAACAACAGTGTGAAAACCACAAAGGGACACATGTTGGCAGGTACCAAGGTACAAAAAGCAGAAGTAAGCCGTCCGCAGCAGTTTTGCAGAGAATTACAGCTAATATGAAGATGTGTGCCGTTTTACTGGGAGGAAGAGAAAAGTGTGACATGTGGAGAAACGGTGATGTCAGAGTGTCTCAGTTTCACAGGGGGATGGAGGGGGATGAACACGACATTCTCATATGTCGCCACTGAGAGGCACTAACCTGACGTGGGTCCATTCGCTCCACTCTGAGTCACAGAGCGCATCCTTCGCTCGGACACACACAACCTTAATCTTTTGCTTCACTTTAAACTTGCAGATGTCAGAGGAAGACAATGTCAAGGCCTAGAAAATACACGCAAAATAGTAAAGGCTATGTATCGTTTCTATTATCATTTGATCCATTGTAAATTTGGTTTTTCACTCTGCTTTAACTCATCCACTGTAGGAATTATTTTTACCTTTGAATGCTTCAGCTCTGTGCATGGGTTGTCACACTTTCTGCATTGACGGCTGAACTGTGAGATCTGGAACGTCAGAGGGAAGTAGGAGTACGGCGTGTTCCAGGAGCTCGGGTAACTGCACTCTACCAAGGTTTTGTTGACCTTGCTAATCCTCACCTTGTCTGGTTTCACTGACCAGGGGTGGACGCACAAACAAAACCAATATAAATTCAGAGCATGCAAACACATAGAGATTAGAAATCATATTCATAAGCGAAAAACATCTCACCTATTTCCGACAAGTAAAACTGCTTAGAGTAGCTCTCCAGCAGAAACTGATCGGTCCTAACAAAGACAGTGACCTGGACCTGCCGTCTCTCCTCGGTGTATGGGCAGTGCTGCCAGTCCAGGCAGGAAATACCAGACCCACTGTCGTCCACAGAGCAGCTGAAGTTGCTCTGAGCTGACGAGCTGAAATGGTTAAGTGAGTTTGTTCAGACGATGCAGAGAACATCAAGAACAGGTATTAATAGAAGATCTCACTGTCTACGGTAAGCAAAGTGTCAAATCGGAGAGCCAAAGACGAGCCACACCTGCAGTGATGAGAGCTTACCGTTGAGCTTTGATAAGTGCAGCTTTGCCAACACGATTGCTGTGCCATGTCCAAGAACAACGAAACTCCCCGTTGTAGTTCTGAGTGGAACACTTCAAATAATCCTCTAATGAAACAAAAAAAAGATGGACAGGAGATGGTTTAAGGCAGTGGTCTCAAACTTCTGTCCTCAAGGGTCGGTGTCTTGCAGCTTTTAGATGTCTCTCTACTTCAATATTAGCTTGTTAGAGCTCTAAAGCGCTCTAACAAGTAGTTTATAAGAAACTACCCCACTGCATGCTAGTGGGGTAGTTTAGCTATTTAATTGGAGTGTGTAGGACAAGGGACACATGTAAAAGTTGCAGGACACCATCCCTTGAGGAATATAATTTGAGACCACTGGTTTAGGGATAGAACTGAGCAAGACAGTACCTTGCTGGTTTTTGACAAGAATCCTCCTTCTCTTGGTTTCGTTATGCTGGATCAGGACCTCGGTGTAATTTAGGAGCGTTCCATCCGGGCTGTGGCACGTGTAGTTGCCCCCTCCCAAGCTTTCCACTAACCGCACCAGGTACCAGTTTCCTCTCTGCGCCTGCTCTACTCCATTCTTCTTCCAAATGACATCCTGGTTGTGGTTGTCGCTCGTCACAACATTCTTTGGCATCTCCAGGCAACTGATCGGCTGTTGTCCCAGATTGCCATCAACTTCCAGCACCAGAACTATGAGGAGGCAATCCCACACAAAAAGAAAAACGTGAGAGATACACTCAGAAAACCAAAATCATACTTGGAAGGAATTGAAGGGGTTTGAGCTTCATCACCCCAAACTATCAACCGGGTTGTAAGAAACTAAAAAAAAGAAACAAACAAAAAAAAAATCGGATCTCATACGCAAGTGCTACCATACTCAAAGTTAGCTATTTTTGAGGAGCATGTTAATGTAAAAACTGTAAGAAAATGAATATTTTCTGCATGTTGTGAATTAGCTGTAGTTCAAGGTAAGAAAGATTAAGACTAAAAGCACACTAAAGGACAAATGGAGTATGGCTAATGCATTCTTTTTAATCCTTTTGAGCTTTCCACTCACTGGCAATGTAACATACTGAAAATTGTTGCATCGCTTTCAAAGTCTCAAATTTAAAATAAGAATCTAAATTCTAATGTTTGAGCAAAGCTAGCTGCCCCACAGTCACTAATTCCCAATATAAAATGCTAATAAAATGTTAGAAAAGAAAACAACTCTATTATCATTATTACATTTATTTAAGTTACCAACTGTTTTCACACGTCTTATGACATCCTTTCTGTCGTCTGTATAAATAATTATCTAAATGATAGATTTTAAAGAGACAAGAGAGTCAGTCGTCAAAATTGTTATTGTTATGTAATTGCATTTCCAGAAAATTGTGTTTACAATAAAGAATTCATATATTTTTCTAAATATGAACTATACCGTTTGGTTGGAGAGTCCAGTGACTTGATGGATTTTGGCTACTGACCAGAAAAAATGCACACAGGATGCTGACAACAAACAGCTTCATCTGAATCACAAAACAGAAGAATAAAAAGCATACAAAGACAACATGAATAAAAAAAACAAAAAAAAAAACAATTACAAAATCAAACAAAGCATAATTCTTACAGGTAGCAGTGATTCATAATTACACACAAGTCTGCATTTTTTTTATTGTATATAAGACTATTATTAAAGACAGTCTGAAGTCTACTTACCTTATTTTCAAGCCCCAGGTTTGACGGCTCTCCTGCCTTCCTCTCAGTTTTATAGGGTTCTCTCATTTTATGAACTTCTTTCATTTCCCTTTTTGCCAGGAATAAAAAAAGTCCAACTTCACTTTCTATGCTTCTGGATATGAAGGAAAATGATTGACGATTTTGTTACTCACTTGTACCCTCCAGCTTTCATGTGACCCATGCTACAGCAATTCCACTTGGTGCAGTCCCTCCTTGTTTACTGTCAGGTTGCAAGGATGTTTATTGTTTCTTCCATTTTCATTTTGTTCAAAATAAAAAAAAGAGCCATTTGTTTAGTTTGCAATTTCTGAGGCTATTCAAATAGTCCCAGATACACCCAGGGCTTTTTTTTTTTCTCACAATAAAACAGGAAATCCTTGACCCAAATTAGTTCAGTAAAACTACAAAGGGTGTACTACATCTGTGAAGGTATAGGTGGAAAGAAAATGCCAGTCTTCTTCGGATTACTTAAACAGTCTCCTCATAAAATGTCACAAGTAGGACATTTTATGGCATATTCAATCAATTAATTTTAAAAGGACGATTAACTTACAATGAAGGTGTGCCTCCAGATATTATAAAACACAATACTGTAAGAGATTAGGAAAAATTTACTTTGAAGATTAGGTTTTACCAAGCAAAGTTATTGAATTAAGATCTATGATTACAACCTGACACTTTTTTTTGCTTCTTTAAGTAAGTTTATCATCAATAATACTGACCACCTTGCTGATCACCAATACTGTTTTTTGTCTTCAAAAAGATAAAAAACACCGTTGCTCCATAGAGCAACCATTCATGCAGAAAGGTTGGTTAGAGTACCCAAAATTTGTACTCCAATCAGAGTAGCATACCTTAAACACATTTAATAAAGCAAGTGTAAAAAGTAAACTACTCAAGCACCGAGTAACTGATCATAACACCCGATTTAATGTTCAAAATGTGTCCTCAGACAGCCAAAAGTGTAAAAGTTATGTGAACATTCTGGTATTTTAAGAGTATTACCAGAATATTTACAAAAAATTAGTTCATCCTCACTAACATTGTTCAGCCTGGGATTTACGTCTTCCCTCTCACGTCTGTATCTTTACGAGAGGTTTTACTTCGACACATATCAGAGAACAGAACGCAGGACCGTGGAGAATCGAGTCGAGGACGTTTGAAAACGACACGTTTGGTAGCAGCTCACCGCGGCTGCGTATTGTCCGTCTCTAGGCAACCGAGAAAACGGTTGTCATGTGTGATAGGTATGTCTATCGGACATTAGAAATACTGAACAAATCGCATCCCGTATCGGTTCAATACGGGACGATTCCGAATTTACGGGACCAGTGGCAACCCTAATCGAGTTTGTTGGAAGCAGTGATGGTGAAAAAGCTTATCAGGTGCTGTGAGGAAGTATCTAAGTTATTATGATCTGTCACTGAAGAAACATTCTGGTTTTGTAACATATTCATGCATGAGGTGGGAGACATTGTCCAACAGTGGTCAAAGGTGTTGTCCTAGAGCTGAACTTCCTGATGGGCTTATCTAACCACTTCCTCTAATCTGCAGATAATATAACAGACAACAACATGTAGAAGATGGTTAACTGCATCACAAAAAGGTCTTCAGGAGCATCTCATGCATGTTAATGCCATGATAATAAGAGAGCTGAAGATGCTGCAAAACTACGCATTACAGAACAAATACCCTGTTCTGAACCTGCATCATGAACAAAGCTGGGCTTTATGAATGTTTGGTCAGAAAAAAAAAAAAAGAAGTCTTTAAAGAAAAAGCAGCATTATGCCATAGGGGTTTTCTTTCTTCCCAGTAAGGACAGGGAAGTTAGCAATGGGGGTGAATAAGAATAACGCTGAACTGTCACATTGTCTTGAGCAAAACATTTAAGTTAAACACTTTTATTTCTCGTCAAAGTTCATTTTCTTGTGATGCTGAATTCTTTCACATGACAACATTTGTTTGTGAGCCAGTAGAGCACAGCCTGGTGGAAAATGAGTCAGCTATTTTGCCTCGAGCTATGGGCATAAATCCAAATGTGTTCAACCAAAAGGCAGCCGAAAGAAGGTATGCAACTTTAACCAATGATGTTTACTTGTTTCCCAACTACAAATACTTAAATATAAGTAAAAGGAATGTTGTGTTAACAATTCAACACAAACCATGGTAAATTTGTGTTTGCAGTCATTCCCATGATCTTTTTGAGTATTTAGCCTCTCTAGAAGCTAGAAAACAATCGCACAATCTCCCATTCACCATCTAAATATAAATTCTGCTCAGTAAGCGCTTATAAGGAGTTAACTTCGGAAGACTAACTAGAGTATAAATCAAGATGCTTTGAAAATTTAGAGACAAAGCGCAAAATTTGGGTGCAATAGTAGACAATGATTTACATTTCAAAAGTCGTGTTAACTGTTTTACTAAATCTGTTTTTTATCATTTGAAAACTATAAAAAAATAATAATTTTCTGTCAAAGAATGTCCCTGAAAATCTAATTCACGCATTAGACGCAGGACACTGTTCCTCGAGGTCTGGATTTGAAGACCACTGATCTATTCTATATGTGAAAACACAAAAATATTAAATATTTCTTTGCACCATGGTCAGGGTGCAAAGAGACAGGGATACAAACTACCTAATTTGGACCTTAACTGGATTACTCAACATTAGAAATTTTTAAAACAGTTGGTATGAGTTGTGGAGGGCCACCGGGGGGCCAGAGTCTTCTGTTTTATTATTCTGAGTCCAATTTAGTTTTTTTTTTTTTTCATGAGCTGGATGTATTGTTATACCTCCATTTTTATTAGATATGCATTGATGTCATGTTGTCCACTTCTGAATGAGCTGTTTATCTGGCCTGTTGTTTGTTTTCTGCTCTTTTTTTATGCAGTCACCATAATACTGCCAATTAAACAGAATTGTTGCACATTAATATGCTGTATTAATGGACGTAAATGACCTTTGTTATAATCAGATTTTCAAGGCTGGAAAACCAACAAAACAACAGTGGTATTTTTTTTTTCTGTTTAACAATAACAAATAACAAATGGAAATGGTTTCTCATCTCTGTGGTTAGCCAGAGTAATTGGGTGTTTCACTGTATTTTGAGTCGGATCCTCTTTCGCCCAACTTTCTGATGCCAAAGCTTCATGACATGTTGTATCCTATAAATGTAGTGAAAAAGCCATTTTAAATAATTATTTATATTCAAAAGTGCGTTTATAATACTGTTACAGGACTTAAAATTGCATAATGATAACCTCATCCAGACATGTCATTACAATCCAGCTGTCTGTCGAACTATAAATATTCTCAGGAAATTCTCGCGTAGTGATTCATCTGGTAACAAACATCCACTGGAAAAGGTTATGACATCACAAAATGGAAAGGATGAAAGAGATACATTTAATTCAACGTCATTGAAGAACTAAAAATGAAAACTGTCAGGAAGATGTGCTTTCTCTGACAACGTAAAGATTAGCTTGTAAAACAGACAGTAGGTGGAAATATATTTTTTCTATTTCACAGACTTTACCCACATTAGAAACACATATTGCTAAATACTTTCGTCACAAAATTTGCAATGGAGTTTCCTTTGATGACTCCCCCACAGGAATACCTGAGGTTTGAGGAAACAGGAAGGACTGAAATTTGGACAAACAGGTGAGGAGAATTAAAATGCAACTATTACAGGTAGAAAAAGAAAACCAGGCAAATCCACAAAAAAGAAAAAAAAATCAATGTGAAAGTAAATGGGCAAAGCAATCATTACCAAAATTCAACATGCAGAACTACACACACAGCACCCTTCTTCCCTATAAAGCCATCATAAAATAGTCACAATGTTTGTTGTCATAAAAAACTGGCAGATGACGACAAGGGGAAAAAAAACGTGTTCTCAGTTTCATGATATCTAACGTTTGTGGTTAGTTTGACTTTATGGAATAAAACTGTTCTTTGTTTCCCCTAGTTGCACTGTGTTCTGAGTGTTGACTGGACTTTGTGGTTCGCAAACCTTTTGCCGTCATTACGCTTCATTCTTTCCCAGTGTCTGAATGAGAAGCATGGCAGGACCCTGAATATTTCTTCACTAATCAATAGTCAAAATATTTATTGGAGGAGTTCACCTGTGAGTAATTGAATGTCAGTAGAAATACAGTTGTTATGTGAATACAGCAGGCAGGTCAGCAATAAAGCTGGGAAGGAGTTTAAAAGAGAGTTTATAGAACGGTATCCCAAAGTTTTGGGCATCTGATCGACCTCTGTTCAATCCATCATCTGACGTTATGAGTACGGCACAATTCAAAACTCTCATAAACTCTCATCTTGTCCAACTAAGCTAAACCAGTAGACAAGACAAGTGTTTTATCAAAAAGTACCCAATAAACCCGTAGTAATTCTGGAGGAGCTGCAGGGATCGACAGCCAAGGTTGTTGACATGACAACAAGCAATTGAGCATACAGTGTAGAGTCATGCAGCAGACACAGTAGACATGTGGAACAAGGGGCTCTAGTCAGAGGTCGCTAACTCTGAAAATGTATGTTTTTGGACTGGATTCAAAATAGCAAGATGGGCATTGCTGCACATTAAAGTAAAGGTTAAAGACCCAAGAACATTTCAGAGGCTGATCTACCAGCAGGACAACTACACTAAATGTAGAGCCAGAGCTGCAATTGAAATGTGTGCATTCTCCGTCTAGTATGATGGAGAATGGTAATGGAGATGTTTGCAAAAGAAAATTAATAAAAGATTTCAGAATTGAAAAGTTGAGACACATACCATATTTTAAGCATTTTAATTTTTTTGTTTATGAATAAAAACAATGTAACATTTTATTTGGCTTTTATACAACCTAACACAAAACGGTTTTTGATTGTTATTATGACAAATTAGCCTTTATGTACCGTTCCAGGCTTACCACTAGAGGGCCTCAGATGGTTACAAATCTTTTGCATAAGATTAACAGCTTCCTTTTGAGATGAAAAGCCACTTAGTAATTTGAAGCCATATTCATTAGTGCTCCTAATTAAGTGCTTGTAGTCGGGCTAGTTATGCCATCAGCACAGTTCAAGCAATAATATTAAATCACTCTTGCTGCTGCACTAGAGCCCTCCCTGTCAACATAAGTTAAAATTTAATTGAGCGGGCCTGGTGTTCTTTCTCAAGTGTCATAACTCACTGTTATGCAGCTGTTAGGAATTGCACAGCTGGATGAGAGGCTGTGTACAGACTTGTGATCTGTGTCTGTGCACTGGAATGCCTCCCACATGCCCTCGAACCACAACAACTGGAACGAAATCAGTGAAGTGATCTCATTTTATGGACTGGAAGGTAGAAAAACAAAGGAAAATGAGAATGCTGTGGTGATGTAATGTTTCAAGGAGCGCACGTGCACACACACACATGGACGCTCACACACGTGCTAGAGGGATACATGTGTGATACATACAGGAGTGGACAGAAGAAAGTCGTATGTGCGTAAGTGTTAAAATTGGCCACCCGTACTCTGGTTTTGATGACTCTCTTTGAAAATCTCAGATGTCAGATCTGTAGTCCAGTAACCCACAGAACTTCACTGAGATCCATTTGCTTTGTGAGCCTTTTAGACATTTTCATTCAAGGTTTTTACGCTGCCCACACTGCAGTTCTTTGGTAGATGTTCTCTTAAACCAGCTTGTCAGTTTAGGTAGGCAGACATGTTTGGTTGTAACATGACAAAAAATCTTTAACAAGGTGTTGCATATGGAAGTAATATGCAGAGAGAATTACTTCCATAGAGAAGAACCTAAGATTATACTCTTGTTGTTTAAAGGAGGTGTTTCATGTAAAGTCAAGTTTGAAGAGCTTTATATCGCATTAGACGTTATTCCCTCATCAATAACATACCTGGAGTGTTGCTTTGATTCTTTGAGAAATCCTTGCATATCCTATGACAGCCATTTGGGGGTGCCTAAACGCTTGCTCTCACAAGCAGAAAGCTCCTCCATGGAACTGTGGATGCTGACATTTGCGTTGGGGACGTTTGTGCTTGCTGGAACATGTTTTGCTTTGAGATCGTATTTTAGGCTTGAATAGCTTTGAAGATAGGCCAAATGCTTACTGCACAACAATAGTCTTTTCCAGCATCACATCAGACTGTTTTCTTTGTTGTTTTTTGTTTAACAAAAATTTACCACTGTAATTAACTAATTTACCACTTCAGTAATATTTACAGCAGTTAATTTTTTAGCCAAAGTTTGAAAAAACAAAAATAGTCATGGAATAAACAGTTTGCATCAAAACATTTCTTATCCTTGATACAATTCTTTGCAAGAATGAAAACATGACGGAGGCTATGTAGAAAAATAATAAATGGCACAGACAAAAATAAGCATTATACAATTTAAAGGGAATGCTTGTTTTGCTTAATATTTAATTTCTTTTTAGCTCAGTTAGAACCTTTTCCAAATGAAAATGTGTCACTCTCAGTGCCACTGTTTAAGCCTCTGAGTTACAAATGCTTTGAAAACGTGGAGCTTGAGTTGACTGCTGAATGAAAGCCATCAAGAAAAACTCCAATTTGGAAATTTTCTGAAATCCCAGTAACCTTTTTCTTACACATCACACTATTACTGTGCTTAGTGTTGGGCTATCACATAAAATCACAATACATTGAATATGTGGCTGTAATGTAACAAAATGGGGGAAAAAAAGAAAAAAAAAGTTTAAAGCCCTGCATAAATAATGTGATATCCAAACACATATTGTTACACGAATTTGACTACCATTGGTTCATAATTATTGTAAAGTTGCATAGCTACTAGTCAGAGTACTTTGGCTAATTGTGTCTAAAATCAGCCTTCAGGGGCCTGTGTCTTGCATATTTTACTTCTTTCCCTGGTTCAATACAGTAAAATCAAACTAGAAAATTCCTTTAGAAATTTAATCAGGGCCTGCCAAAGTGTGCCCGTCGGTTTGGACCCAGCGTTCTGATGCTAAAAATTAGCATCAATGCTAAGCTTGCAAAAAAATGTTGACAAACATGGACTTGAACCATTCAGTATGTTAAAATTTGTGTATAACCTAAAATTAGCCAAAATGCTAATTTTAGCATGAATACTGTCAGTAGCATGTGGGCTATCACTAGTATGTTGTCTGTAATTGACTTACCCCATTCAAAATACTAAACATGGCTAATAAGTAAGAGAAATAGCTAATACCTTATTTAAGGTAAAAGGCTAATATATATATAGGCTATATATATTTTACCTGCGGTCAGGGGAGTCATCATGGAAGAATAATATAATGACAAGATAAATTATATTGCTTTTTTCACCCTGTGTTTTGTACTATAAAGTACTTAGTTTTCATTTAGCTTAACCAATTTTGATTATTTTTTCTTCAAAATCGCAGAATTTTCGTAATTTCCCATTGAAATGCTTGGAGGCGAAGCTGGTGTGGCAGCAGTGAGCTGAACCTCACCTGGGCTTGATCAACCTCTCTAACTGCACTGGCTGCCATTCTATGGGAGCATGCTCCTCCTGTCTGTACGTCGCCAATAAAATTGTTAAAAAAAATTTTATATATGAACTGATTTTCCATCATTTAGCTTATCTATATAATGTACAGTGTGTGTTGTCACCAACTGCGTGTGTAACGTGATTCCCTTCACTAACCCTTCACTTCAGGTCGGTCATGGCGCCTCGAATGATTAAGTGATGCAGTTGCAAAGGGTTAATAGTTTGAGTCATGCAGAACTGATCTGACCGTTTTCATAGCAAAGATCAAAAGCAAGACATTCCCCCAGATATACAGGGAGCTCATTGTAGCTATGAAATCATCTATGACATAGTTCTGTGTCATAAATCAAAGAACATCTGAGGTTATAAATGCTTGCGTCTCAAAACATCAGTCATTATACAAGCGACTCTTTGACATCTGGACTGTGTTTTAGAAGGACTTTTAGAATGGAAGGGGTTATAGCAACTGCGTTTTTTTCCCTTAACCTTTGGTATTGGATATGTAATTACAACAGGATTGAGAAAGGTTTATGACAAAGTGCTTCCTGGTACCAATTTTTAAAAGTGTAGTTCTCAGGACCAGTGCACTGCGTCAGAATACGATGAATTTGACGCTCTTTTTGTAAATCCTTCCCCAGCTGGGGAAGTTTGCGCTGACGAAAATCAGGATGAGTGCACTGACTGTGAATATGACATTTTTGATGAGTTTCTTTCAAGCCTTCCCCACCTCGGAAGTAATCTTCTCCGGCCGGAGAAAACTGTGAGGTTTCAGAAAGTTGTGAGGGTTTTCAGACAGTAGAGTCTGAAAACTGTGTTTCTGCTTCGACAAAAGAGGAATTGGAAGACAACACCCTTGAAGAGACCGTTACAGTTCTCATGTTCTCAAAGAACAAACTTCCTCTGCTGGGGCAGTTTGTTGTGACCTTTCAAACAGTTGTGCAGTTAAACCTGAAAAGCCAACTCCTGCACTGAGAAAAGCAGATTTGGAAGATTGGTCCGAAAATGCTCCTCTCATAGGGAACAATTTCTCTAATGTTCTCGGCGTACCCTAGAGACAGCAGAGCTAGAGAACTCAACTTCTGCTCCAACAGAAACAGCATTGAACACCAATGAAGACGGATCTCTCTTAGGGAAGGATTTCAGAAATCTTCCAAAAGAAGAAACTTCCCCAGCTGGAGACGTTTGACGTAAAAACAAGACAGTTGAGCCCTGACAACATGCTAAAAAGTCTTGTTGATAATATTTGATTACTTCAGGAATGAGAAACATTTTTGACAAAGTACGTCCAGGTAGAGATTTAGAAAAATGTCATGAACCGACATCATGGAAAGGATGCGGAGAGAGGCCAGGTCAGAAAATAAAGATCTTCTTTATTTTACACAGTCAGGTTAGACGAAGTATGACGAGGATTCTACGACTACTCGGGAATCCCACTGAACTAAAATAGGCTACACAGATGATAGCAAACACAATACACCTGCTCTAATTAACCAAGGCTGAAGGGAGGCCAGAAAGAAAACAACAAAAAACACATATCCTGACAGTACCTCCCTCTTAACGGTGGATACCAGATGCCGAAAACTACAAACATCAGTCCTGGAGCAAGACGGGGAAAACAGAGCAACGGGAACACTCATTCCATCTCCGAATAGCACAGAGGGAATCGTTCAGGCGTCAACCGATCGGGCGGATGATGATTCCATGGCAGGAAGTCGGGGTGAGGCCTCAGAGGACAACGGTTTCCCCACCACTGCTGCCGGGCGATCGCCCGCCGGTTCTCTCTGAGAAGGTGTCCCAGCCGATTTAGCCTTAAATGTATTCGGCGAGAGTGTGGTGACTCACCCAGACGGCCCGGCCAGACGCGGAGTCGGCACCGGACCTTGTAGGCTACCGGAAGCACCACTGGATGCCAAGGAGACGCTGCAGGGAGCGCCGCAGGAAGCAACTCTGGAAGCGCCGCTGGACGCCGAGGAGACGCTGCAGGGAGCGCCGCAGGAAGCGCCTCTGGAAGCGCCGCAGGAAGCGCCGCTGGACGCCGGGGAGGCGTTGTGGGCTCAGGAGGCGGAGACAACTTCAAAGACCTCCTCAATCCCACCAACATGCCTTCCATTCAGGAAGCTGAGCCTGGGGACTCTCGGTCGGTCTCTCCAATCTCTGGGGACGAGGTCGCTGAGGTGGTTAAAAAGCTCCTCGGTGACAGGGCCCCAGGGGTGGATGAGATTCACCCGGAGTTCCTTAAGGCTCTGGATGTTGTAGGGTTGTGTTGGCTGACACGACTCTGCAATGTCGCATGGACATTGGGGGCAGTTACCCTGGATTGGCAGACTGGGGTGGTGGTCCCCCTGTTCAAAAAGGGGGACCGGAGGGTGTGCTCCAATTATAGAGGGGTCACACTCT